>VNJS01002373.1:0-18784 GCA_008042575.1 Drosophila watanabei | reverse complement strand
TATCGCCGTCTCCTTCTTGCTCACGTTCACATTCGCCTCCAACACAAGCGTCGCCACCAGCTCTCGAAATTTCTTCGGCTCCACGCGGAGTTTCCTCCAAGTTTAACTCCTCCAAATTCAGCTTTTCCAGTTCCAACTGCTCAAGGTTAGATTCCTCCAGGTTTTGCTTCTCCAGTTCAGTTAACTTCTGCGTGTCCATTATAATTTTTGTCGCCGTGCGCAATTGATGGATAGTGGCGTCTTCTTGGAAAAACACGTTCTCCCGCTCCAGAAAAGCTTTCAGCTCAAGTCTTGTCTTCTTAATTATTTCGCAATATTTCATAACCAAGGTGTTCCTTTTTTATACGGGCCTTTACCCCACACCTGATATGTAAAACTCCTTATTTTCTTATTTTTCTTATTTTCACGTCCTTCTCGTACTTGTGCTTTTTTATTAGTGATCGTACTCTTCTCGATCGTATCTGGGCGATAACAATATATCGTGTGCTTATGTCTTATCGATAGTTACATATGATAGTTCTTAGTGTTACCTTATCTAATTTATATTATATTTAAACTATTTACAATATATTGGTATTTTGTTGATATATTTTTCACATCCCTTTAGAGTACCAACTCTACAATCATAAATCACCGAGGATATTGAAAACAACCAGCCATTGGTATCAAAGGGGCAGCCCTTCAATTTGCAGAAACCACGACAACCCAATGGGTACGCGAGCAAGCTCCAACCATAGTACAAATTGGAAGAGGCAGTGAGATTCAAAATGGAACCATCGTTCCGGAAACATAGGCCCTGATCATCATGCGGTAGTCACGGCCTTCGCACAGTGCTATCAGAGATCGGGAAATGGCAAGCGATGAACAATTTGAAAATTCCAAGGCACATCTTTGAAGGAAAATTGCCCCTTAACCGGGAAATGCACACTTTTGTCGATTCATCAAAGCGGGCATATGGAGCGGCAATCTATGTTCGAGCCACATATAAGAACAATGAAGTGTGTGTCAGGCTACGTTGCTTAAAACCAAGAAAAGCAGCAACAACAAAGCAGATATTATCTCGCCTCGAATTATGCGCCGCTGTCTTGGGAGCAGAGCTAACCCACAAGGTGTTAAAGGTTACATATACCTAACGAAAGAGTACTTGCATTCTTATGGTCAGATTCAACTGTGGTTTTATCCCGGATAAACGCATCAGCGTCATCATATATCAATATGACGATATCAGTTCGTCTTTTCACTTCATAGCGAACGGTCGTGTTTGTGTTTTGCGCTTCGAATATGTATTTTTTTTCTTGCATTTTAAACCACCGGGGTTTGCTTTAATTTGTTTACTCAAATAAATAAAAATCATTTACCGTTTGATGCCGCGTGTGCATGCTCTTTCTGTGTAAATTAATTGTATTAATAATTACTTTTAGTTTTGTGCTAAGATGGTTTTCTTGCTTCCCTTTTGTGCCTATCCCGTTTATCCCCGCTTAAGTTCCGTTGCTTTGAGCTGCAGCTAAGTGGTTCCAAGCTATCCCGCTCTCTTGCCTTCATTCTTACTCTCTTCTTTTAACCCTTCTGTTCACCGTATTTACGGTTTCGTTCTCCCGCACAGTGGTCTGTGGTTTGTGAAATGTCGGTGAATTTTGCCTGTGCTATTAAAGGCTGCAAAAAAGAAATTTTGGAAAATGACCCTAGTCTATATAGCTGGCTTTACGATGCGCGGAGGTTTCGGGCCGTGTCGCGGATGTCTGTTCCGCTAAATACGGTTTACATTATTGTTGTCGTTACCCTCTCCAAGGGTTTTGCGATCGGGGACAGTATTAGATTCGGTAACCGAATGTGCCGGGGTGGAATTGCCGACAGTTCCGCCAGTAAAATCGGTTGAGTCTGCTGAGTCCGCTGCGGTGTCCCTACCCTTGACACCGCAGACTTCCATAATAAAAAATACCCAGGGTCAAATAAGGCTCGGATTACCGGCCTTTGTTGGTAACTTGGCTTTACCAAAGACCCTCACGGCTGTTCCACCATCGAAAACAATATTTGTTTTGCGGCTTGCCCCTGATCTCGCATCTAAAGATGTACTTGCCCATATACACGGCAAAACACAAGCTGAAAATGTAAAGATGGAAAAGTTTAAATATTCTTACGCCAGGGACATCTCATTATTCAAGATCAGTGTCCCGCTCAAGTTCCTTGACACGATTTGCTTTGGTACTTCTGGCCCGAACACGTCGTAGTTAAAGAATACCAGGCAAAAAAAAAAAAAGAAAGAAACGGCCTGTGGGAGTACGACACCCCAAGCCGGCACAAACCAGTGAGACCAATGCGACCACTTTCTCTACTTCAGCTGCAAAAAAACAAAATACTTCTCTTTTACTTTCCTACCAGAATAGTAGAGGCTTTCGCAGCAAGCCAAAATTTTTCTGTTCGGGACGGCGCCCTCTTAGCTACGATCATTCTTTGTACTCGTTCACGAAGCTAAAAATGATCGTTTTGATCGTTCCGAAGCGATACGATCTGATGCACAAACATGGAATCAAAATGCTTACTCGTGCCTGATTACTCTTTCGGCATTTGCTTTGAGTATGCATCATGAACGATCATATTTCGGCAGAACGAATTGAGTTGAATTGAGTAAGAATGTTTGCATGGTGGCCATCTTGGCCCACTGCTATTTACATCGTTCATCAATGACCTTCCGCTAGTTTTAACCAACTCTCGCGTGCTTATGTACGCTGACGATGTTAAACTATGCCTGCAATATAAGGACAGCTCTGGCCAGTTGTACTTACAATCAGATCTTAACAGTTTTCGGGCATGGTGTCGTGCTAACCTATTCCATCTCAACAGCTCCAAGTGCAAACTGTTGACTTTTTCACGTGTCACTCCCCAGTATGCCACTTATATGCTTAATGATTGCTTTTTGAAAAGAATAACTCTTGTCGATGATCTATGAGTCCGCCTTGATCTTAAATTTTCGGTTTCTGAACATATTTCCTGCATGGTTAATAAAGCCAGAGGCGTGCTTGGGTTTATAAAAAGGTGGTCGAAGGAATTCGATTCGCCTTTCGTAACTAAGAGTCTTTTCGGCCCATTTTGGAATATGGTTCTTGCGTTTAGAGTCCCAGTTTTGGAGTCCATATTAACCGCATTGAGTCCGTCCAAAAAAATTTTTTGCTGTTCGCCCTACGTGGCTTATCCTGGGATGACGACCTAAGATTACCGTCTTCTTTCTATTCTATTAATGCCTTCGCTAGCTAAAGGTAGAACGATGCTTGGCGTCGTCTTTCTAAGCTAATACATGGAGACGTAGAGAGCCCCTATCTGCTAGGTCAGCTCAATTTACACGTACCGCGACTAACATCTAGATCTAGATCCTCCTTAGTTATTGGTCACTATATGAGGGAGTTTGAATTGCATAAACCCTTTAGGATTTAATGCGCAGATTACAACCGTCTCTTTGATTATATTGATGGAAGTGATAGTCTTCCTACACTTAAAACCGTATTGCTTGTAGAACTAGCTTATATGTAGTACGTATTATCTTAGTAACATGTAATTTACCTCGTGATCTCCTTTGTTTTCTTTCTCTCGCGTCTATCTAGAACGCGTTTCGTGCCGTACGTCACACGGCGGCGCCCCTCGGCCGGTTGGGCGGGAGGTGGGAATCGTTGGGATTCGCGAGTTAACAAAAAAAAATATTTAAATCAATGGCGTCAAGTGTTATCCTTGCTAACAATCCAGCAGATGTACTATCAAGAGGAATTGCTGACAACAAACTAGCAAATACAATCTCCAGCTATATAGACCGTTATTTCTACATGGCCCTCGTGCCAAGTGGTCTGAGGTACCATCCATCGGACTTATCAGAATCGGAGGTAGATTGGAAGAATATAACCTTCCATAGAACTCAAAGCATCAAATCTACAAAGTACAACGATCTACTTGTGAAATTTCTGTTGCGAGCAATGCATGAAGAGAACAAGCATTGCGAGGCTCAATCATTGAGAGCTATTGTCAGACAACAGTATTGGAATCTGAATGATAAAACAATGACAAGAAGCATTATTCACAGCTGTATAAGATGTACAAGGGCACGGCCCAAGTTAGTGTATCAAATCATGGGCAATCTACCAGCTAACCAAGTAACACAGGCTCGGCCATTCTTTAGCTCTGGAGTTAGCTACTGAGGATCGATTTGGATTTATCACGAAATCCGTGCAAAAAGACCTGATAAGGCTTACATCGCAGTTTTCTCCTATTTTTGAACAAAGGCAATACATCTGGAGTTAGTAACCGATTTTTAGGTCGACGCGGAAAATGTCGGACAATTCACTGTGACAACGCAACAAGCTTTGTCGGTGCCAACAATGAGCTTAAGGCCTTTGAAGAAGCTATTTTCACCAACAAGGCTCAAGCGCAAGTTATAAACCATTGCACTAAAAAGCAAGTGGAATTTAAGTTCATACCGCCCCGTGCACCATCATTTGGCGGCCTATGGGAAGCTGTGGTAAAATCAGCAAAGCGGCTACTAGTATCGGTGACAGACGCAGCTTCATTAAGCAATCCTGAATTCTCGACCACTGACACCAATGTCATCTGATCCAACGGATACATGAGCTCTGACTCCTTGGTGAACCCTTGATCGCTCCTCCCGATGCAAATCTCACACCGTTGGTGAAACGTTGGTGAAGAGATAGGAATTAGAACCATAGACCAGTGGTCTATGATATATGTATCTCCTAGAGCTCCTAATACGGTGTAAAATAGTGCTAAACAAAAACACGTTTTCATTTGCTGAATTATAATTTAAAACTGATTTTATTTATTTTACTCCCTACTTAAAGTTAACATTGAATTTCTTATATATAAAAAGACCAACGCAGTATCCATGTATTTCCCTGTGGGAACTGCAAACGCGGCACTTTGCCCGCGGAGCTCACCTTACATTTTCAGACGGCTATATTGGTTTATATATATATATATATATATATATATATATATATATATATATATATATATTTATTGACAATAAATTTGTGTTCATGTGTGAACATTCTGCCAAGGGCCACAAAGTTAATAATTTGATTTCAAAATGATGTAAAAGGAATACAATACAAAGTACAATATTTCTTCATTTAATTTTACTGTTTAACATTTTATAAATGGCCTTCAAAAGTTATGGCTTATGGTTAATCAAACTTATTATTTTCAATTTCATCGACCTAAATCGAATCTATATTTAACGGTCAATCTATTTAAATATATTACCAGAAATACACGAAAATTTTTAATGTAACAATTTGGCTTGTCTTATAATATTACTAGCAGAAAAAAAATATAACTGAAAACATGCAAAATTCTAAAATCTTCAATTTTTCTCAGATACCTTCACAGTAAGGTCCTGTCGGGGGACAAAAAAGTAGACTTAGCCTTTGTCTTTACGCAACATTTTGCAATCGTAACATATACCTTTATTACTTTTTTTAATTTTGTGCCTAACTTTCTTGAAATTTTCATTTTGGAAAACTATAGAAGTGGCAATTATTGAATTTTTAACCTTACGCCTAATGGATCCAAAAACAATCCACCCATAACTAGTATTTTGACCTAGTAGGCCATTAATTTTTGTGATCCAATTTTTAATAATATGGGCATATATATCTGTTCCAAGAATTATATCTATTATTGCTGTTGGAAGCAATGTTTGTTTGGACGTCACAAAAGTGTTAACATATTCTCTTGTTGGAAAATGTAACATTGTAATATGTCCTTTGCTACAATGCGAACAAAAATATTCGCATTCACATTTCTTGTCATTGAAATATTTTAGGCATTTTGTGCATAGTTGCACACTTTTCGCGAATTCAAATCGCTCTTTAGGAGTCCATCATATTACAGACTGGGCACATTTTATCTGAATAATTATTTTTATCTGAGAATTTAAAATTTTTGGAAGAATAAAAATTTTTGGATATATGTGTATTTTTGTTTACAGGTTTTTCTTCCTGAACAGAGCTAGTCGAATAATATCGTCTTAATATGACTCTCATATAACACGGTGCGACAAAATCCGACTTTTTTGTGCGTTCTGGATGAATGAACACTTTTCTTATAGATTTTTGCACGCTGAATCCGACTCTATAAGCAGAATTTGTCTATCACGTCAGGTTTTTGCAAAAAAGTTCCAAGTTGCAAAAAATGCTGTTTTTAGCCTACTTTGGAGTGATATAACTTGGAAACAGAAGGTGCTAGAAACTTCGTTCTTCTCGGAAAATACGGCGAAATACTTCTAGAATGATGTTGACGTGATAGACAAATTCTGCTTATAGATTCGGATTCAGCGTGCGAAAATCTATAAGAAAGGTGTTCGTTCATTCAGAACGCAAAAATCGTGTCGCACTGTGTAATTGAAGAGTCTGTGTATTAAATTTTCTGAGTACCATTTGAGCAAATAACACATCAACTTCATCGGTCAGATTGGCCTTCAGTTTTAAAATGTGTATCGCTTCATTAATGGTGTCGATGGAGAATTTTATTTGCCTAACAGAATCAATATTTAAAATTGATAACTCCATTAGGCGACTTAATTGTTCCGAAAATATTTTAAGCTTATTTTCGTACCGCTTGGTTAGAAGGTCCCAAGCGGCCTTGTAATTTTCGGCGGTACCCATTAAAAGATGGGCGACCACATTTCGAGCTTCCCCTTTTAAAGCCGATTTTAAATAATTAAACTTTAAGGAGGTATTAAGACTCTCCCTAGAATGAATTAATTCCATGAAAAAGGTCCCACTCTTTGGAATCGCCGCCAAATGTGGGTACCCCGATTTTTGGTTGGGTCAGTAAATCTGGAATTTTACACATACCCTCCAACTTTACGCCTTTATGTTTTATCTGTTCGTTTATCTCAGATTAAATATTTTAAATATCGAATTCCAACTCGCTAAGGGTCAAATCGACATCTAGGCTACATGCTCCTGCTTTTGTTTTTAGATCGGAAATGTTTTGCCAGAGGAAATAAATTTTATTTTTTCTAATCCTTAAGGTCTCCCTTTTTTCATTTTGAATTTCTATGTAGGTTTCCTCTAAATATGCTCTCAATTGACTAACCTTTCGTTCAAAAATTGACTGGCATTCCGCGTCTTTTGTAGACCTATTTTGTTCGTACGCGGCTCTAAGCTCCTTTAATGAATTAATTACCCTCTCATACCATTTTTTCGCGTAAAATATTCCTGATCTACGGGTGCCTAGCTTTACCAACATATTGTGGTTTGTTAAAAACTCCCTCTCTAATTCATTTAAAAATTTAACATCCTCGTCTGTAACTCTCCTATTTCCATGGCTATTAACCATTTCCCCACATACCTTATTTAACTCCGCCTGTCTTTTTAGAAGGTTTAAAATTTGTTCGGACATATTTACTTAATAATATTAAAAAATTATTTTCTTATTAAAATTTTTTCTTTTTTAAGATTATTAATATAATATAATAATAATAATATAATATATAATAATATATATCAAAACTATTCCTTATCTGCTTTCCGCTCTGTTGTTGTCGCTGCTGGATGGTTGCCGCTTCCGATGTTGTAGGGGTGGGGGCTGGTCGACGGTGCTGTCAATGTCTTCGCTGCCGTCGCTGTCGTCGCTACAGTCGCTGCAGGCGTAGTTGCTGCTGCTGATGTCGGTGTAATCGCTCTATATATAATTTTGTAGTGCTACGCAATAATTCGATTCTCCTTTTTAAATCGATTTATTAAATTTATTGTCAATGCACTTTTTATATTTTATTCAGTTTTTAGCACATTCACTGCTGATATTTATGGCCTCAGCATGCCTTACCAAATGTTTACTGGTATTATAGCAACCTTAAGCTTTATTGTTAAGGTGCTTTTATAAAAACATTAAAAAATGTAGTGTATATTTAAAGTTTTATTTGTTTATTATTTTTGTCACAATTCTTCACTGCTGATGTTTATGGCCTCAGCACGCCTTACCAAACTATTCAATTGGTAACCTATTGGCAACCTTTAGCTTTATTTTAAGACTAAGTAAGGTGCTTTATTTATTTATTTTACCAACCAATATTACGTTGGAAAATTTTGTTTTAAAACAATAAGGACTCTTTTTTATCCTTTTGCTTTTAATTTACACTCTGTTCCTTACCATCGAGGGGGAGGCAAGAGTAAATTATTTTAGCAGCCTTAGTATTTCAAGGTGCTGGTTTGACAAACTCTGAACCTCTTACCACAGGGGGGAAAGTTGCATAGTATCTCGAAGGACCAAAATGTAAAACAGTGCTAAATAAAAACACGTCTTAATTTGCTGAGTTATAATTTCAAAATGATTTTATTTATTTTAATCCCTACTTAAAGTTTACATTGAATTTCTTATATAAAAAAGACCAACGCAGTGGCCATGTATTTCCCTGTGGGAACTGCAATCGCGGCACTTTGCCCGCGGAGCTCACGTTACATTTTCAGGCGGCTATATTGGTTTATATATATATATATTTATTGACAATAAATTTGTGTTCATGTGTGAACATGCGGAGTAAGTGGAAAACCATGTCACAAACGTGACAGAAGGACTACTGGTACTAATCATAGAAGATAACGTACCGGTGATGAGTAGGCCGATGGGACGAATCGTGAAGACATTTGCCGGTAAGGACAACCACGTCCGAGTAGTAGATGTGAAGACTGCATCTGGGATCAGGAAGTTTTTATGAAAGAATCGAAATCTCAATAATGGCTTTTTCAGAATGGAATTCATCGTGTACCACGACTTGCAGCCATATTGGAGTGATATGAGAATACTGACTGCTGAAATAACTGAACTCAAGTCAGTGGCTGTACATCAATACTTCCTCATTTTCAACATTTTCACGCCGAGTTACAATCTGGGAATGAGCTGATGAATCACTTACGGTAGCGCAGATTACCACTGGATATAGTCGGTAACGTGGCTAACTCATTATTTTCAGTGCTTAATTCCAAATATACTGAAAATATGTCCAAGGTCATAAATAATGTCAAGTCCAACAAGTCCCTGGGAAGCAAACGATAGACTTCAGAATTCAATTTAGTAATCTTACTACGTAAACCTTTTGCTGTCTGATAGAATACTATTTATTAAGGGAATTAGTTAGTTTTTTGGGAATGGTATGGGTAGAGGTAGAGGGCCCAGTGGTCTGATCGGGTCTAGAAAGTATTATTCCTATAGACCGTCTTTTCTTTTTCTTTGATCCGTACTCATTGACAACAACATACTCTTGGCAGAAATTGATAAAGCATATTTAGTCAAAGAGTTCGTTGGAAATATTGAGTATCCAGCGCGGGAGCGTCCATAACTTTTAAGAAAACTCGTTAATACCTCTTTAAAACCGCCCTTGGTATGCCGCTTAAAGGACTTAATTTCCCATTTAACTTCGAAGCAGGCCTCACAGCAGTAGCAGAGGCCGATGTGTTTTTTCACATCGCCAACCGAGCAACAACACCAATGCACTTGGCATGCACTCTGTTGTCGCACAGCCAGCAGGCGATGAAGAGGTCAACTGAAGAAATTACCTTATCACAAAGCAGTCAATTCCAGTTGCCGGTATAGAGCGAGTAAGCTGATCTGCCTTTATTAGCCATGAGTTTGGATAGGCTTTATTTGTTCGATCAAACAAATTTGATTGTTTCAGAAGCTGACGCAAATTTTGAAGGCAGGAGTTTTGAAGAGCTTTGTTTGTTAATGGCTATCATTACAATAATTAACATAAGCTTCAGCTCCCAGTGTGCGCAGGTGACTAAATGTTAGCTTAATATTTAGATTAACGAGTATAAGGGGACTCGTGTGCGAGCGACCTAAGAGAGGTATAAGCACATTTTAAATTCATTTAACCTTTTATATCGATATAAATTCATAAGACGATATCTCGGTGATCAATATTTTCCCAAAATTAAAATAAGGATTTTGAAAGGCGAAAGCAATACTTTAATATGCCGTAAGTATAAAAACACAACCATATTGAAAGTATAGAACCTCAAATTAACCTAAAAACCGCAACCGTAACCTTGCGCTATAGAAACTAAAAAAAAATTCGGAAAAGTATATTCCGTTTCTCAGTTATAAAATGTTTTTGGCATGTTTTATATAAGAAAGTAAAATACGTATATACAATACGTATATACATATTTAAGTAGTTTCCAACATCTCCGATATTTCATCTTGTTGAGTACCATACATATATCCCTTAAATGATTACAAGTTTATATCCTTTCGGGGTATTTTTAGATATGAGAAGCTTGCGACGCAGTGAAAGAGCCATTTCCGACCCAATAAAGTATATATATTCTTAATCAGAACTAAGAGCCGAATTAATCTAGCTATGTCCGTCTGTCTGTTTCTCCGTAAACTAGTCCCTCAGTTTTAAGCTATCTGAATGAAACCTTGCAGACGGTCTTCTATATACTCTCACTGTGTATACAAGTAAATCACAGAGGCGCTCAGGACTGTAATAAAATGTATGTAAGGGGCTACTACAGTAAAGCTGTAAAAACATTGATACTAGTATCGATATATCGATGTTTTTTATTTTTGGCTACAGTATCGAGTTAATATTTTGAGTATCGATATGTCGTTGTCACCACTGAGTACCAAAAAGCCGAAAGAGAAGTAAGTGCAAATTGTTATGTTATTGAATTTTATTAAATTATTATTAAATTCATTTACATTGAATGAGCTTAACACCCTTGTATTGGAAGTCGAAGCAATCCTGCATTCTTCGACATTCTCGAAGCTAATGTTCTGGAACCAGTGGTCTATGGAATATCTCCAAGAGCTCATAATGCGCAATAAGTAAAAAACCATGTCACAAAACGTGACGGAAGGACTACTGGTGGTACTAAGCAAAAAAGACAACGTGCCGGTGGTGAGCTGGCCGATGGGACGAATTGTGAACATATCCCGATTAGTAGATGTGAAGACTGCATCTGGGATCTTGAAACGGCCTATAACTCGTCTTGCGCCACTGTTAAAAAAAAAAGAAGCCATCAAATGACCATACAGCTACATCGAAGACACAACATCAACTGAAGAAATGCCAACACCGAAAAGGTAGGTGTCATTGACGGCCCTTCCATTGGCAATGTTACTCATTCTGTCATTTGCAATGGGACAACAAATAAATGTCACACATTTCGCAAAGCAACCAGGAATATTTTATGAAAAATCGGAACCTCAAGAATGGCGATTTCAGAATGGAATATTATCGTGTACTACAACTTGCAGCCATATTGAAGTGATATGAGAATATATATATATTACTCTTTCACGCTAAATACTGTTGACATACGCATATTTGTCAACCACTGTTTACCTATGAATACCGTTAAGTTTTACCAATAAAGTCAGTAATTGTCTTGAACTTAAGCATTTTACTCTTCCTCAACCTCAATCCGGTCCACCTAGTTCAAGTGCTAGTTGTGTCGAATCAAAGGCAATTAGTTTATGTACTATTCTGCCAAGCATCTAAGCCTTCGTACACACATTTACATTTTGTGGCGAAAATCAATTTATTTCCAGGTCTACTAAAAACCCAAATTATAGGAACGTTTTTGTATCCAATCCAAAAATAAAACAATTACTCGCTACGGTTATTCATAATTTTTTGGTATTTTGTTATTTATTACCCTAAGTTGTTTTGGTTTTTCGCGTAGCATTTCCGGAGTCGCAGCTCAACGCATCCGATGAAAATTGATTCTGGTTCAGGAAAAATCCAAGAGGTCGTAGTAATGTTATAGTCGACAGCTTTCACCAGCTTCAGCTTCGGTATATTTTTATTTCCTTTAGAAAATGTCGTTTTCCATGTTTTTTTGTTATTTATTACCCTAAGTTGTTTTGGTTTTTCGCGTTGCATTTCCGGAGTCGCAGCTCAACGCATCCGATGAAAATTGATTCTGGTTCAGGAAAAATCCAAGAGGTCGTAGTAATAGTATAGTCGGCAGCTTTCACCTGCTTCAACTTCGTTATATTTTTATTTCCTTTAGAAAATGTCGTTTTCCATGTATGTAAATGATTTGTCTTTTCTTTTGTCTGATTGTGAAGTTCATTTGTATGCAGATAAGGTGCAAATATACGTTAGTAGTCCCATTAGACAGTTTGTGTTAGTGTTGTGTTTGTGTTTGTTCAAGTAATAATATGCTTAATAGAATTTATAAATGGGCAAGGAGTAATGGCTTGAGCAGAAACCCTTCCAAATCAAAGAACATTGTAATTGCAAAAAAAACGATTGACACAACAAATATCGAAAATTTAGTTATAAATGCCACGCCGATTCCATTTGAGCACTGAACTTAGGATTTACATTCAGGGCGAACATACGGCTTGCTGCGGCAGCTGTCATATTCCAAGACAGCGAAGGGCACGCCGTGGCTCAATTTGCTCAGGCTGCTCAAACCGTTATCTTTTTTGGGAGGCGCCAGCAAGTCGTTCAGCGATACGTGAAGTTTTACAAAAGCTAGCACATCGCCGCGGCCTCGCAGATCAAACTCTCGGCGGTGCTGGTTGTTGTTGTTATTTTTTGTCCGGCTCAGTTCCTTCTCAGACTGTTAGATCTCGTGCCCATCGCTGTTCCAAGACATTTCTTCCGGTTCAAATAAGGCTTTTAGTAGCTAAGGTTATTCTAACACCAACAATGTTTTATGGAGTGTAAGTTTTTGGACACTGTGACACACGCGAAATGCAGAAACTCGTAGTAGGCTTAAACTTTATTTTCCTACAGTACAACGTCGACAGTCCGGACATGCGCCAGTCCGGACACTCCAGTAATTCGGACACTTCTACATTGAAGAAATGGATGCTAAAACAAATATATGTACTGCACATGCTAAGAAATCGTTTTCAGTGTGTATTCAGTGGGCTAAGGAGAATAATATTGATTTACAGGATATTCTTTTGTTGAAGAGGATTGAGCAAAAAGCACAAATCATTCATCTCAACAAAGTCAGTCAGCACAAAATAACTTATTTTTTCAATAAATCATAATATGTATACATTTAGTGTTTTTTAATAAATCATAGTACATATGTATGTATTTAATTCACTTAGATTGTTTGAAAAATTTTCACTACTATAGTCCGGACAACTCGATAATCCGGACTTGCCCAAAACTATATGTGTCCGGACTGTCGAAGTTGTACTGTATATGTTTTAAATTTAAAACGACTTGACCAGTATCACATGTATCTTGGCCTAAGCTTTCGCAAGCTTCTGAGTTAGACGCGCTTTACATCGCTCTCCCTTCATTTAAAGATTTCTTAGTGAAATACTATTCTTTTAAGCCCAAATTTTTGGCAAGTGATCAGTGTTTACATGATCTTTATCATCCAACAACATCTCGATCATTTTAAATAAAGACAGTGACTTTAATCTTGTAAAACAAATTCGGTTTTGCATTTTTATCATCTCGCTTTCCCTTTCTCTTCTTGTGCATCGCGATTACCGCTTATCTCTGCATCGCGTTGGTGTTGTTGTTGGCGCAAATGATCTGCACACGCTGAACAATCACACAAACTCACAACTTCTTGGCGCTTGTTTTGATCGTTTTCTTTGCCGCGAAATTATTAATATTCTTTTCATTGTATTTAATTTCGTGTGTTTATAATTTCTATTAATTATTTACCTATATTACTGCTTCCTGCTGTGCTGACAATTGTCCCAACAGTCGCAAATTTACTGCTAAGCAGGTCTTTGTTAGCTGTTGGCTATGTGAAAACATTGCTCATGTCGGTTGCGCCGGTTTTGGGCAATACGGCGGGCGTATTGCTGATCGCATACTGGACTGGACGTGCCCGAGCTGCCTGCATATTAAATCCGATATGAGGATTTTTATGAGGCAAACTCACCTGGAGTTTCAGTCGCTGGCGGCCGGTTTCAAGGAATTGTCAAACCGTTTCCAGAAGGCGGAACATCACTTAACAACTGCTAAGTGACCCGGTAAACAAACCAAGGAGTAACCTTTCTGTTAGCTTTTTGCCTATTTCAGCCCCATCGAGCACTCCTCTTATGCAGTTCACCCCGCGAAACAAATTTTCGGATAACGCCGTGGCTGTGGACGACGGCTCTGATGACGAAGTAGTATCAGCCACCAGATCTGGTCCGGTCCGTGCCCTTGGCTTTGCAGCTTATAAACATCGACCAGGCATCCACGTCTCATACTGCTGCCTCCAACGGCGCTCATTCTGCCTCAGATGCCCCTCCAGTGGCTCCTCCGGTGGCAATCGCTCCCGCGGCGGTTCCGCCGACGGTGGTACCTCCGGCGGTCATCATTTCTGCGCCGCCAATCACCCGCACTGGACCCCAATCTTCATGTATTTCTGGAGTTGCACAAAGGAGTCCGGCACCACTAGCTGGTGTTGCCCCCAAAAAATTTGCCTTTGTTTCCCGCCTCAATCCAGGTGCTTCCGAACACGACGTTAAAACCCATTTGAGCAACAAATTGAATACTTCTAGCACTGAATTTACCGTCTCAAAATTCAATTTTAAGCAAAGACGTAAAATATCTTCGTTTAAAATTGGACTTTTCGACGCTTTACTGTCTAGGGTTCTTGACACTTCAGTTTGGCCTGAACATGCCATAGTTCACGAATTCATTCATAAAAGTAATCCTCGGGCTCGTGGGCCTTTGACTCCCTCTACTAGAGCTCCAAAAAACTGATTGATTCATTTCTCCTTCACTATCAGAATGTTCGCAGTTTATTAGGCAAACTTAGTAAACTTCACGTTAATAGTGCCTCCTTCGATGCCAATGTTATTGCCTTTACCGAAACTTGGCTCAACTCGTCCGTTTCTGATAGCGAATTATTTGCTAGTATCTACGTCGTCTATAGATGTGATCGCCAACTTCGAAGCGGCGGCGGTGTTCTTATCGCAGTTAAGTCTGATTCAGCTTCCGAATTGGTTCCAATAACTGACACAGATAGCAATTTAGAGTTTGTTACGGTTCGCATTCAAGTTCATGACTACTCTGTTTATGTCTCATGCTCGTAAATCCCACCCCGGTCTGACACGAACATTTACTTACAGCATGTCTTATTAATTCTGAACATTCATTCTACTCTTGGTGCTAACGATCACCTTATTGTTATGGGAGATTTTAACCTTCCGTCCATATCTTGGAGTCCCCTTCCCTGACTCGAATGTTCTTATTCCCACTGCTCCCCATGATTTTGTTCACGGCCTTATTGACCTTTCATTGGGTCAAATAAATCATGTAAGGAACTGTGGGGACAAAGTCCTAGACCTTATTTTTGCGTCGGACTTTGCTAATGCCTAAGTTTCTAGAATTGACCCTCTCTCCAGCCCCGAAGACGCTTATCACCCCACTCATGAGATAATTTTAGAAGTATCGACTCCATTACTGTCTTTGCTTTTAGCTAAGCCAGCAACTTTTCGCTGTTTTCGTAAAGCTAATTTTTCTGACATGAACACTTATTTATCTTCGGTCGATTGGACTTTTTTGGACTCTCCTACTGATGATCCCGTAAACCTATTCGACCGTTTCTATAACATTATATACTCTGGTTTTGACATGTTTGTTCCATCGTTTTCACATTCGGACGTCTCGCATAAGCCTCCCTAGTTTTCTCGTGGACTTTCCAACTTGAAAAATGTGAAGTCTAGACATTTTAAAAAGTTTCGTAGAACAGGGTTGCAAGTCGACCGTGCCAGATACTTAACAGCACGTTATAATTTTTTGACACATAATTCTGAGTGCTACAATAATTACCTAAACCGGTGTAGAAACGAGTTCCAGGCGAACCCCAAGCTATTTTACGCGTTTGTCAATTCTAAACGAAAATCTCAAATCTTTCCATCCTGTTTTCATCTCAATACTGAGATCCTTCCTTCTAACGAGCCTGATATCGCGAACTTATTCGCTAAATTTTTCCAATCATCGTACTCATCTAATAGTTTCGATACTACCTTATCGTATCCATATCCTCTTCCGCACTCCAATTGCATCTTCATGCCAACGATCAGTGATGATGATGTTCTTCAGAACCTCAAAACGCTCAAACCTTCCTTCTCTTCCGGTCCAGATTTGGTACCCAGCTGTGTTTTGAGAAATGGTGCTAGTGCGCTATGTAGTCCACTGTCCAAGCTGTATCAGTTGTCTCTTCAGTTTTCATTTTTTCCTGAATGTTGGAAGGAATCCTTCATAATTCCCCTTCACAAAAAGGGTAGTAAATCCAACATCGAAAACTACAGAGGGATTGCAAAGCTTAGTGCGATTCCAAAATTATTCGAACTTTTAGTTACTGCTCAGCTTCAACACCAATGTAGCTCATTAATGTCCACCTCGCAGCATGGCTTTATGAGACAACGTTCTACTTCCACAAACCTTCTTGAGTTTTGTGCTGTCATTAGAAACGCGTTTAAAGTCAACACACAAACTGATGTTATTTTTACAGACTTCAGCAGAGCCTTTGATTCTGTGAACCACCTCTTACTTATAAAATAACTTACACTTTTGGGTTTTTCTATTCTGTTGATTAAATGGATCGCCACATATTTATCGAACCGAACTCAAAAAGTAGCTTTTAAGGGCTCATTTTCAAATCGTGTACAGGTAACTTCAGGTGTCCCGCAAGGGAGTCACCTTGGTCCACTTCTGTTTGGCATTTTTATTAACGACTTGCCTGATGTGATTCTTTATTCCCATGTGATGATGTACGCGGATGACGTTAAACTATGTTTGCCACTGACGAATTCAAACTCTCATACGCATTTGCAAACTGACTTAAACAATATGTTGTCCTGGTGCAACAACAATTTGTTATTGCTTAACAACTCCAAATGTAAATTTATGTCTTTTTTTCGAAAAAATTGTTTCATTGCTAATTATTCTATTGGGACAAGTGTTCTTGAACGCATTTACTCAGTTAATGACCTTGGAGTTCTGTTTAAGCATAATTAAAACTTCACCGACCATATCGGCATAATTGGTGGTAAAGCCAAAGGGGTTTTTGCCTTCGTTAAGCGGTGGTCGAAGGAGTTTGATGATCCCTATACCACTAAACTCCTTTATGTCTCTCTTGTTCGCCCAATTCTGGAATATTACTCATGCGTATGGTCACCTCAATATGCGAAATTTCAAGCCCTTATTGAATCAGTTCAGAAACAATTCCTTTTGTTTGCTCTACGGGGACTTAACTGGGAACCACATCGTCATCTCCCTTCCTATAACGACAGGCTGCGTCTTCTGTGCCTGCCCTCGCTGATGGATTGTCGGACCTGCCACGGAGTGATGTTCCTTCACAAACTCATTAATGGCCACATTTCTTCATCGTATATTTTAAGTCAATTGCGATTCTCGGTCCCTTCAAGACCGTCGCGTTATTTTCGACCGATTGCACTAAATGTGTGTAAATCGAATTTTGAGATGCACGACCCTTTCCGCGTTTTATGCCTATAATGATTTATTATCTTTACTACATGTTGAATTGTCCTTTGATGTAAACAGTAAAATTATTTTAAGACACCTATCCTTTGCCTCTGCCCACCTGATGTGAGTCGGAGCATATCGTTAAAAAACACTATAATCTAAATAAATAAATAATAAAATTCTTGACCTGGTCACACTGGTTTCCAATCAATAGTCTAATACTAACATAACGAAAATTCGCTGTCACAATTGTGACAACGGCCAAACTCCATAATAAAAGACGCTGCGAAAAGGAAGGAATCCTTGCTTTGCCGTTTTTGCGGGTACTGTTACAGGCAAAATAGGACCACAGCTGTGGTTGTACTGTCAGAATAATTGAATTGGATTATTCTAACAGGCATTATAGAGGGAAAATAAAAAAAAAACATTTCTTGCACGAAGAGCCTTGATAGAAGAGCTGGAAATAACATCGATTCTATAATCGATTAATACATTCATCGATTTAAGTTTTCAAAATCGATTTAATCGAAAACTTCAAACACTTCTCGGAGACCGACGTGGAAAAGATAATTTCATATCTTGACTAATTATAATTGTTATTTTTAAATACACATTACAAATATATAACAATTTATATTAAAGAATCGCGTAATTGAAAAAAAATAATATAGGAAAACTTACACATTTTAAATGTTAGATTTCCGAAGCCGTCTAAAAACGGAAAAAGCCCTGAAGCAAAATTATTTTATTCCATTAATAAAGTGTACAGAGCAATAATAATAAATATCTTCGATAAATAAGTATAAAAGATTTTATTTTTAGACATTTTCGCTAAGATAGTACAAGGCTAAAATATTTATTTTCCTTTCAAATTTTTGAAAGCACCCTAATATAATATTAGTAGTAGACTTTGATAAAAATTAATGAGACAGTAAGAATGGGAGATTCTCGATAGAATTTGGCACTTAATCAAAATGAATAGGATAATGAAAAATTTTAGATTCTCGATTGATTTTTTCTTCCAATGCCAGGAATGGTGCGTTGTGGCAAGCTCTGAAAAATCTACAAAATATTAAAATATTTTAGGTGTTGAATATAAAATAGAAATTATAAAAATAATTTTTTTTTAATAAAATCTGTGCTCGCAAAAACCAGTTAACCGTTTTTCGTTTGGCGATCTACTCAGTATCACAACGGAAATATATAAAATACATGTGTGCAGAACTTTTCTCTTCATTTTCGTTTTTGTTTCGCTGTTCCTCAGTGGTTTTTGTTACGCTAGGAAACCATCGAAAGTTGCACGATTCAATATTTTCGATGTTTTGAGGGCCAAAACTCCATATTACAATAGTATCGTTT
>VNJS01002335.1:0-18338 GCA_008042575.1 Drosophila watanabei | reverse complement strand
TTAGATTGGTGTTTAAGGTTTGAGTAATTGGTTGTTAAACTTAATCTTTTTTTATGACTCTCTTATAGCCATTAAATTGACATTTTCTACGGCCAACGAGAGTATTTATAGTGGAGATTAGAGGCTTTATATTTTATTAAAAGCCATAAAATTGTTTTTCTTTGAAGATTTCCCAGCTTACCAAAAACTTCAGGCATTACAAAAATATATATTTCCCCACTAAAATAAGGTTATTACCGTACGCATTCCATATAAATACCATTCAATTTGCGTATTGAGCAATCAACTAGAATTCACTGTGATTGCGCACTCATTTATTTCGCTTCGTAATTCCCTGGTATTTTGGTCCGCCTCAGCTCAACGGACTGTCAATTATGGACATTTTCGCGGCGGGGGCGGCCAGGTAAATAAAAGTAGGCCAATAATAATGAAAACACTCCTTAGACCCTAGAGTTCGTTTCTCCCCGCACTCTGTGTGTAATATGGCTGTTGGGCATGCCATGATGCCATGGAAAACCGGGCGACAACTGTGCGAGACACGTGCGAAGGACTCGCTGCTGACTCACAGGAATGTTGCGGCTAATGAGGTAAACCAGGGGTGCAGGAAGAGCGGAGAGCGGAGAGCGGAAAAAAGGAATTCCAGGAGCTGTCAATGAGCGATTGCTGATTGATCGAGGTTGGAATTGATTATTAATACCGTGACTGGTCTCTATTCTTGTTGACTCTAACTTAAACACATGTGTGCGCTGAATAGGCAAACTTGAGGTGGAGTGGTGGCAACAAGGTGGCTCTATTTTTCGGTTAACTGGGAAAGGTTGGGTCAGGATAAGGGGTCGCCGCTTTAATCTAACATTGATCTAAAGCAGCTATAAACACGCCATTCAGAAAGGAGACAAATGCAAGACAAACTCAATGAGGCAACGAAAGCTAAAGCGTATTTTGTTGTTCACTGAAAACTTTTAAATCCCGAATATTTAGGAAAGAATTTTATATTTTTTTTTTTACGCCTATTAGTGTTTTCAACAACTTAAGAGGGGTTTCCATGGGATAAATTTTATTCTCCTTCCAAGAAATATCAATCAAAGCTTAAGTTTAGTGTTTATTCGTCTATTAAAATCTCTAAACATATTAAATTTTGTAATTTTATCCGTTGACATACTTTTTTCCTAACCACCTGAGGCACTTTGACACCTGAAAGTAGGTAACCTTCGGCAACACAATCCGAGCATGTACTGCATTCAGTCAGGAAGTCAGTCACTCAGTCAGTCAGTCAATCCTTCAGTTTTCGGCACCTGCTGCAGGTTTTAAAGGAAAGGAAAAATTAATTAAATCGATATGGGGTATTGTACTCTATTCCCTCCACCCCAAACCCTACCCTTCGTCTCTGGCATATGACTTTCCTGCCGATGTTGCTGTTGTTCTTTATTATCGCCCCGCTGCACTTTCCTTTTCATGCCCCGATAATTGCAATGTGGAGGCAGTGCTGCAAGGAGCAGGGCTCCAACAATTCCATTAAGGGAAGGCCCCTTCAGCATTTTCCCGTCGCCTTTGCTTGTTTATTTGAAGCATGCTCGCAGGGGCAACATTGTCACGAAGAGAAATTGCATTTATATCAGGCAGCGTTTACGTGTCAGTGACTTGCAGAGTATGCTCCTTTTTAGTACTTATTTTTGGGGAATGGTAAAGTTTTTAACCAGCTAAATATTATTTTTAAAATATTAAATAAAAAAGCAGACTTTTCAGACTGTTTTTATAAAAGAATACTTGCTGGAACTACTATAAAGTTGATTCCCTTAATGTAAGTAGTATTACTCACACTTTAAGGGTATTTTAATATTCGTCCTTATTCTCTTGTTTTTCTCCTTGTATCCAAGTGGTTTTTCTCTGCTTTTTTTTTTGCCTTTCTGTGAGTGCCCCCCTGCTGCCGCTAAGTGAATTTATTGCATTTAATATGCTCTTCATGTCACTCCTCCATGGCGGAGCATAAATCAAGCGTTTTTATGGCGACCACCGATGGAGATGTCACTCGGTATACGAGGTGTATTAAATCTTTAAGATGGTCTAGTTCCCGCTGATGTCTGCTAATTGCCGGCCACATTAAAAACCAATTATAAACCATAAAAGTCAAATCAAACAATATGTGAGTGTGCTCAGTGTGTGGGCGAAATGGCTTGTCGACAGCCATAGTAATTGGGGACAGGCACCGAGGACGATAACGGGAACAAGGATGATTGTTTGTGGGCCTCCAGGAGCTGGCCTGCCATCAATTGTCAGGCGCTGGGCTAATTGCAAAACTCTGGCCAACACAAAACAGACACCAGGCCTCTACACCCACGAGTGCAGCTGCTACAGCACAACCACTAAAACAACAACAAGGATGTGATAGCAAACAAAAAACAACAAGGAGCACAGCACAGGACTCGCTTTGTGTTGCACTAGGAAAAATATCTATAATAATTATGGTTTTATATAAGCTTATTTTTATAATAAATGAAATAATAATTTACTTTCAAAGTGGTTATAAAATGTTATTAAAATTATTAGTGAAACAAAATCTTGTAGGTTAAGGGACTTGTAAATATTTTATAAAAATAACATATGTTTTTTATTATGTATGAAATAATGTATTTGGTTTGGCTTATATTTAATACATAGAAATAGTTTAACTTGTAAAGACTTTCAATTAGGAATGTTGTATCCATAAACCTGTACTTGAAACTAGAAAAATATCTTTGAAATTTAGAAATGATAGTTTCTATTAAAAAAACTGTTTAATTTTAAATGATTTCATTGAATCTTTTTCTTGTTTCTCGTCTCGTTTTAAATATAATTTTTTAATAAATCATTCCTAGATCTTGCTTTACTTTTTAGCTGTTATGTAAATGAAACCTGCTTGTTTTTCCTCTCTGCATCATAGTTTGTTTGCCCAGCCATAGAAAATTATGACAAAAGTGTCAAATTTGCCAACTAGACACATGTGGGCAGGATGTGCCTTGCCGAGGACGAGGTGCAATGGGTGCTGGATGGCTGGCGGTTGGCTGCTAAGAGTGTAATTAGGGCTCTTAACACGAGAGTGCAAAGTGAAACCGAAGCGATGCCATTTTCGGATGGAAACCCATTGAAATCAAAATTACAGGGCGGGGGGGAGGAGGAGGGGAGCAGCCTGTGTGTGACTGTGCGAATGATGTGCATTTGGGCAGGTGAAAATGTGGAAACTGCAGCACGCGGCGGGCCCTTTGAAAGTTTCACTTGGGATATTTCTATTTCCAGGCTGCTTTCAGGGCAGCTCATGTGTGGAACAAGTTGTTTTTCGCTCTCTAGTATTTTTTATTTTGTGAATGTTCAGTGGCCATGAAGAAAAAGGGTGGAACTGCACCCCTCTCCCCTTCCTGGAACATGAAGTGTTGAGCCGTAAAGGAGCACATATTGCCGAGAGTCCTTTGAGTGGCGAGTATTTAGTTGCAGCTTAGAGATGGCGAACTAAAAATCATTTTCAAATTCAATTTATTATTTCTTCTTTTTTTCAATTTATTTCGCTTGCCTTTTGGCACAAACAATAAATTTTAATTGAAATCTGTCCTTGGACTAAAACCAAAACGCATTGCTGCAGGCGGGAGTAGTTTCATTGTGTGTGTGGGAGTTTATTGTTGAAAGTGTGTTGGTGCATCGGGCGCAGTTCCAATTTCGCATCCCTTTGTTGTGGGACTTCCCCCAGTTGTTGCAACCCCCCGTACCTCCTGCGTGACTGTTCTACACTCGTATATTGCATTTTTTTTGTCCACTATTCGCTGTGCTGTCGCTGCCATTTTTTATTATCTTGCCGGAATTTTTTATTTATTCTCTCTGGCACATTGCAGCCGCTCGGCAGGGGATAAAACTTTTTTGCGGCCTTATCTCCACTGGCGCGTAATGAAATGTGACAATGGTTAAAAGCAAAAGAGTTTTGGCAAATATCTGAAACTGAGTTCGTGTGAATTGCAGCCGATGGTCCGGCCAGTTGTGCGGCCTTAACCCATTTTGTGGCTTTAATTCGATTAGGTTTGAAATTGATAACTGTAGAGAAAATGTTTGAAATTGATTTAATGAAATCAGAATTAATATTGATTGAGTTTTAACTGTGTGAGAGGGCTACTCTAAGTGTAATTGATTCTTGACATTTACTTAAGCCTATTAAAGATGTATTCTTGATTTTCATAATTTTATTTGAATAATTAAGTTTTGTGTCTGTAATTTGATACAATTTGAGTCAAATTTATTGTATTTGCTAGCTTGTTTTTCTTTTCTTACTTTTGTTAAGAGTGCAGTAATCAATTTTCAACATTTAATTTGAATAAATAAGTTCTGTTTCTTTACCTTGATACTATTTGAGTCCATTGCTGGCTTGTTTTCCTTTTCTTACTTCTATTATGAATGTATATATTAATATTCCTTATTTATTTTCAATAATTATTATTTAGTTTGTGTAATTTAACTCAAACATATCCCATTTGCTAGCTTATTTTCGATTCCTTGCTTTATCGATTTTGTATTATTTTACATTTTATTGAATTGTAAATATTTTCAAGTGTTCTTCTGCATATAATTATGGTTCTTAGCCTGTGCGACTTGCCAGAGCCTTCCCCAGTAATTGCATATCGTATCGTATCGTGTTCCACATCCACTGGCCACTCTAAATGCTCCAATCAATGCAATTAAAGTAAACGTCTGCCGACTACATTGAAAATTTTCCGCACCCCACCTTATAAATATACCCCGATTCCAGTTTGCTTTATACGTGTGCTTTTGTATATATATACTACATGTTATAATGGTGCAGACATCGCGTGACCTGCGCTAATGCATGGCCGCGCCCCAAGGGTTTCTCGAAAACAGGGACTTTTCACAACCCTTTTTTGGTGCAGCACGTGATGTCCCAAGGAAATCTGGCTTAAAAAAACAAAGAGAAAAGCAGCAACAACAACAAGAACAGTGAACTCAATGCGTAAACACTAAAGTTTAATGCACCCTAATTGCTAGAAGGGGTTGGAGGGGGAGATGAAAAAGTAAAAGCGGAAGTTCGCAGACGACAAAGGCAACACACGCTGACATGTTCGCATAAAAAACTTTGAATATTTACACACAAAGAATATGTAATGGATGGTAAAAGGTGAGAAATAGTCTGGAATTAAACAAAGGAGACTTGCATAAGGTGAGCTTCACCTTTGCTGAATAAAAAACTTGGAAATTATAAGCAGGAACTCTTTGAGAAAAAGAGCTCTTTCTTGTGGAAGCAAGTCACATAATTTTTCCTTGAATTTTGGTCTGTGTTTCTCCAACTTTTAATTATAAAATGCTCCACGTTTTCCCAGTTTTAATTATTAAATGTTAGAAAAAACCAAGCTTTTGTGTATAGAATTACTACCTAATAAGCATTTGAGAATTTTAAGCACACATTAAATGCATTTTAAATGCCTTTTTGTTTTGAAATCCATCGCTCTCAAGTGTTACATTTTTTTACACTTAATTTTCCTAATGAAAGTTGTAAAAAATAATAGAAACTCTTCTTTTCTCAGTGTATTAGAAGTAGGAGAGAAGACGTCAACGACGTTGTTTGCTATTATCCTGCAGAAAGTTGCGTGTCTGCCGCGACACAAAAGTTCAATTACTTCTCGGAACAAGGGGTCCCCGAGACCAAGATGGGTGAATAAACAGTCGGCGGATATCCGGCTCCTGCATTGCGTGCCAAAATCCCTGGCTTTCTAATGACCATTTTCCCGCTAAATGGCAATGGCACTCAGCTGCCATCTGAATTGACTAATGCCTGATCTTAATGATTTATTCCCAGTGTCCTCCAGTATAAATTGGTGGCAAAGGTAACCTCTGCCTCTGATTGTCCACTACGTAAGGTAAACCGATCCGAACGACACCCAAGGCGCGCTGTGTCGAGTGGACACTCAAAATGGAATTACTATCAAATGCTTTTTGTGCCTGATTTATGGTCAAGCGATTTTCGGTTCGGTTACGAGCACGGGTTGGGGCAAAGTGCAATGGCAAATATTTGCACTGCAGAATGACCACAAAGGGTAGAAGGGAAGCAGGTTACATAGTAAACTAAGGAATACTCTTTTATTTTATGGGTATATTGTTAAATCCGACAACATTAATTACTGAGAAGTTAGTTTGAACTTGTTTAAGGAAATAATTCAGTCAGAAAAACTTGTGGAGTTATACAAGTAACATTTTCAAAGGCTTACATTAAACTTCTGTGCAATTTTCTTTTACATCTTTCTTTTTTTTAGATTATTTGTAGTACATCTTCTATAATATATCCATATTTGTGCTTTATTTAACCCTGACTAGCACAGCCTTTCACACAGTTCCCAGCCAAAGCCAAGGCAATCTAGGCGGAAACTAAGCCCGAAACCAAGCCCAAAACCAGTCTAGGCCAAAGCAACTGTTTTGGCATTTGGATGACTAAGCTGGATTCTTTTTTTTTTCGGACTTTCGGTGTGCACGTTGCAAGTGCCAAGTCAAATTGTGTGGTCATTTATTGCTAAAGACTTACGGGGGGAGGAACGAGACACAGAGACAGAGGTCAAAAGGCAGAGATAGAGGCAAAAGTGAGAGGAAAAACAAGGAGGCAAAGGACATGCGACTGCAGCAACTGCAGCAGCTAATAATCATGTTTCAGTTTTCCTACATTTCAATTTAGGTTCAAACGAAAGAGTGAACAAAAAACGAAGAAAAACACAGAGAACCCCACAAAGGGCGGGGTCTGACCTTTCTAACAGACCGAGGCTTCATTAATTTGCACCTATTTTCAATGCCGCGCCAGGTGACAACTTCCGCCTGCTGTCTTTTCCGCAAAGTAAATTATAAATTTTATTTCCCTTGCCTGACCGAATAGAAAAAAACGAAAAAAATAATAAAAAATGTCCAGTTTGGAGGTCCTTCTTTGGGGGATTTTCAGTTTCTGTGTTTTTTTCGCCTGATGTTTGATAGTCACGCGACTTGGCTTTAGTGGGAGTTCGGTTTTGACAGCATTTTCCTTTTAGCCGCCAAAAAGGATTGTCTTCACTAGCCCCTTCCACATTTATCCACCCGTTCTCGCTGCCATTTCCCACCTGCGCCCTCAGCTAATCAACTTGTTATATATTATGCGTATTTGCATTAATAACATATCGCGAAAGGCGTTCTCCACCTCCCGGGAAGCCCTCTTTCTACCTTCCTTTAGGCCCGCTTTTCAGCTTTTTCCGGTCCTCGCAGCACGAAGTAAATGACAATTTTGCCGCTGCATACTTCTGGGGATTACGAAACGACACCGAATGTGTGTGCGTGTGTGTGCTGTGGGTCTTGGGGTGTTCAAGGGTTCGTTCCTCTTCTCGGCGGGATTACATGGAGCTTAGTCTGGCTCAGCCGGAACACTGGTGCGGCATGTGTCAGGTTCCTGGGGGGAGAACATGTTTATGGCCAGGATCTGTGGCTTACTAACCATAACCCATCGAAATTCGATCGAGATTGGCTGGCATTGTAGAAAATACTACTTGTATGAGGACTTTGAGTTTGTGTGAAGGTCAATTTCAATTTGAAATTAAATATATGTTAGAAATACTACTTAGACATAATTTTAAACATTTGAATTTATTTATTTTATTTGATTTTGTCCAACTTGTTAAAGGCTAAAACATATAATTTTCCAACTCTTGACTTTTAATTAATTACTATTTTATTTGCTTTTAAATAATTTCTCGGAGCCTCCATTCTGACTCACAATTACAGCCCTAATTTGGGATTCAACTAGCTGAGAGTGGCCACAAAATGCCATCAAAGGGTGCCATTTAATTGTGCAGGCATTTTCAGAAGGGCAGTCTTTTTGGGCTTTTGTGAATTTTAATGTTGGATTTGGTGTGTTTTTGGCCATTTTGGCTAATGTATCGGGGTATTGGTGTGCGTGCGCCCATCTGTGTTGGCTGCTTTTCAAGGTCGACGTACAGAAATTACAGTCACGCGTCAGATTTTATGCAAAGCAGTTGAGCTCAGCTCAGCACAGGACTGGCAGCATTTTTCTTCTTCTTTTTTTTCGTCCTGTGCTTGTGCACTTTGCAATTGTTGCTGTTGTTGTTGGAGCTCTTATGTAAGTGCCAAGTGGATGTGTGTTTGGGTGTGTTTGTGCTTGGCAAGTGGGCGTGGCTGTCTATGGCTTTGAAAGTCATAAATTTCAAACAAGTCTCGTAAAATCTCAAGTGAACTTAGCACTTTGCAGTCGGGCCGTCGCGTTGCACATTTTGGTCCTGTGGCGAATGCAAATGAGCGCTGGCTTTATAACTCAGTCTTTTCTGCCCCTAAATGCTGTTCACATTTGGTCGGTGTAAGTAGAGATGCTTAAATGGGCTTAAAGAGCATTTAATCAGAGCTTCAAATGCTAGTTTTGCTGATTTATTTGGCCTACAAAATATACTCATTTAATTCCTCTTAGTTGACTTGCAAATCAAAAAACTTCCGATACTTTAAGTTCATTAGATGGAATGGCATTGCAAAGTACTTAATAGATAAAAGGATCCCTATCAAACACAGAGTTATGGCTTGTTTTGTGGCCAAGATCAAAGTGTGTATCCCATAAAAATGACAGAATATTAAGGCAAATGGCCAAAGAAATCTCGATTCGAAAACTTTTCCTTCTTTGCTATTTGCTTCCTCGTACATTTTTTTATTGACCCTTAAAATGCAAATAAGTTTAGACCCATATGTGTAGAACCACACACACACATGTGTGCGCAGTATCGTACAAGTTATAGTGTTTTTTATTGCCTACTTTTGCGGGCCATGACAAGCTCAGCTAAGCCGAGCCTCACCTTGTTTGATGTGCTGTGTGTGTGTCTTTTTTATTTTTATAACTATTTGCCAGCTGTAAATGTGAGAGGCCAGAGCCAAAACAAACAGCAAAGCAGGAAGAGCAGCACTTTAAAAAGGACACGAGACCAGTGGCGGCTATTTAGCAGCTTGAATGGGGAATATTTTTGTAGGGGCTTGCGTCTCGCAGCATCTGCTTGGGTGCCCCCTTAGTCGGCGTTCTACGTAGCTAATGATGCCCGACATTCGACCGACTTTCAACCGCCTTTCACCCGGCTTTCAGTCGACTTTCACCCTCCTTTCAGCCGCCTTTCTCTTTGCTTTTGATAAACGTTAGCCGCTGTTTTCTCGTTTCGCTTCTTTTATTGCGTTACGTTTTATGGGTCGAAGACGGCGAAAGAACGAAACCGGTACATAAACAAAAATGGAAGGAAAAGAAGAGGAAATCGAAGTTGGAAATACCCTGTAGATATATTTATATAAATTTTTGAAAGAATAAGCTACATTAAGAAGCAAGAGAAGTGTTATATAAGTCTTAAGTGAGTTTAAAACTATGTATGTTCTTATTAATTAAAGTTTAAATATCCCATTCTATCTTTTTGATATATTTTTATTTATTCAATTTCCTATGTAATCAAAAGTTTCAATCAGAAATTAAATGTTTTTACTGACATTTTTTAGATCCTTATATATTTCATTCCTCAAAACTAAGTAATATTTTTTAGTTGAAAGGCTTTCCTCACCAGAAATTAATATACCTTCTACCTCAAAGATGCCGAAATGACTCTGTTTTCTTAAGCTCGCTAGCTGTTGGCATTTTGGTACTCACGATTTTATGGTGCAGCGCCGAGAGTTCGCGCTCGGTGACCCGTCGGCTGGCGGCCTCCCGGCGGCGCTGGCGGAACTGGCTATACTTGTAGGCGAGCATCACGCCGGGCAGGGCCAGTGCCTCCAGCGGGGACTTGCGGCCGAAGGGCATCCTACAGCTAGGCTCGGCTCTACTTTGCTCAGTTCGGTTCCTTAAGGTCCTGTGGCTCCTCGGGGTATTTCTCTGTTTTTTTTCGGGCTTTTCTAGTCGCTTCGGCTGGGAGTTACTTGTGGCGAGTTGAGATATTGCTTGCTGGTTTCCATACACTTGGCACTTTGCTCTGCGACGCGACGCGAGTACGCGGGGACTTCTCCTTTGACTTTGACTCTTTAGCAGCGTCTGCGTCTCATTATGTAATCACAACATGGACACGAACAACACGGCACTGGCAGCATTTCGCTTGGTATTATTGGACCTTTGCCCATGCTTAAAGTCGTATTTGGCTTTCACTTTTCTTTTTCCTTCGCATGCTGGGTCTGTGTGTTTCCCGAATTGACGCTGATGAGCTGCAATCAATTTTGCATCCTACAAAAATTGGAATTGGGATTCAATGATTGCAAATCTCGTTGCGAGTGCTTTGATTTCGTTGAATTTTCAATGTTTGCCCCAAAGGGCAACAAGACAAAATTGTTAGGGGATAATGGAAAAGGGAGCTGAGGATTTTATTAGATTTATTTTGGCCAAAAAAAAGAGTTTTTGGAGGGAGCTTAAGTTGGGAACTATTCAAGAATACATTAAGTTTGAATGTTCCTGGTAAGAGAGAGTTAAGAAATTGATTATGTATTTACCTATAAGGTGATTATGCCTTCCAAACTAATTTAAAATTAATTCTTAAAGATGTCTAAAAGTAAGCTTAATGGCTTGAAATATTTATGGAAGGTAAACACATCTTTTCTCACTAAATCTTTATCCAAAATCACCTGGGATTTTTCTTATACTATTCTCATAACATACACACTTCAATTCTCATAAATAAATAAATATATCAGTGCCCTGGGGCAATGCTGCTTTCACTTTCTCTATTCTCCCTGGACAATATTTCACACCTGACTGTCACACATATCAATTTAGCAGATGAATTTCGCTAAACTTTGAGTGATAAATGCGGAAAGATTTCAATGCTCCCACAGGGGGGATGACACTTTAATAAAGCAAAGTGACGGGATTCTTTGAAGACTTTGGAATGGTATTCCCCAAAAAAACCGGAATTACAGGACCACAACTAACGCGCACAACGATCATTAATTACAATTACATGGCGGAAAAATGACACAAAGGCAAGAATCACAGGGCTTGACACGCAAAATTGGCCGACTGATTACAGGCTTTGGGCTCCTTTATTTATAATAGTGTGTGCTGTGGGGGGCGATGTATGGTATGTGTGGAATCTGGAGTCTGGATTTGGCTAAGATGTGGCACTGTTATTACACCGTAACTGAGAGTTGGCCCACGTGCACTTGGGGCCAACGCAGAACGGTGAATGTCGCAGAGCAGCTTCGCCAATTTCCCACGCAACCGTCGTGGAAGCTGCGTGAGCTTGACGCGTTCTTCCAGCCAGAGAGTGGGAAGAGAGAGCACGAGATGTGTCACTTCCAATGCCTCCTCGGACACGTTTTGTTTACGCTCGATGTTTGTGCCCAAAACACACCATTTTGGCCAGGTGAGTCAGCTTCTAATTCATCATTGGCTTCAAAATAACAGCCATAAGCGGCGACAGGTGAAAGGCAACCGTTTGCAGCGAATTAACTCACGAGATAAAGGTGATAGTTTTTCACGTTACGTATACGCCGCGTATGCTGCCGTGTTGTACAACCTGCACCGTAGCGCCTGCGAGTGCGACTGGCTGCAAGGATTTTCCAGAGGCATTTTTTTGGGATAGTTTTCCCTTTTGGCTGGCCAGCGCAGGCGCGTTCGTTCGCTTGCCGGCGACTTTTTGGTATAACAGATTGCGTATACGACCCGTGCTCCACCAGCGCTCCCACAACCATGTTGCCAATTTATTGTTTACTCCGCTTCCACACACTCTTTTTCTCTCTCTGAGTCCGGCAGTCAGGCAGGCAGTCAGTTAGTAGTAGTTTATTTTGCTTTCCTCTCCACGTCACGACATTGCCGAGAGCCGTATAAACAAATCACAAAGTTTGAGGGCAGCTTTCGCCACGAGTTTTTCCTTCAACGGATATTGCGTCCAGTTTGCCACTGTTTTGTTGCGGTTTTGTCCGCTCGAACAATTGTGTTCGTTCAATTTTATGTGCTACTGTTAATTATGGTCGGCCATTTGGCCCTTGTCCGGCTAATTGCTGCGGTTTTTATCACGTCCGAATTGCGATTTGCTGTTTTGGCGAATATATTTGCATCTGGCCAAGTCAAGGAGTACATGTGGCGCGAATGTAATTGCATAGTATCTTTAGAGGGTATTATTATTTTAGTCAAAAGCCTTTAAGGCAGTGAATCAATCATTTTCGACCTTATAAATCATGTATATATTTTTTTAATTTTATAAAGTTTTTAATAAATTAAAACATTTGGCTTGAGTATTGTCGAACAACTAGGGTATCCATTCTTCGGCTTTCCAAAAAAAAAAGTGTCAGGTTAGTGTTAAGTCTTAGTTTCAGCTATCATCTTTTTAAATTTAACGTCTTTTAAACATTTAATTTTTTAATTTTTAAGTAAGGTTTGAAAATGTTGAGAAACCGTAAAATAAGAATGTTATAACGTGACTTATTAAAACAATCATTAGCAACACGAAAATTATAGTAATATTCAAATTATTGTAATATCTAAACAAATTATAGAAGACTCTAGATAGTATTTTATTTTCAATTTATTTCTAAATAAAACTAGCAAATAAAATTGAAAATTAATTAAGATATTTGCTTTGTTGCAAATTAAAAAAATTTATTAATTACAACAGGTCAAAAAATTCTTATTATATTCTCTACCAAAATAGAATTAGCTTCCTCTCAACTATCATTGCAGGAAACCCATCGTGGTTAGTCACTCACAATGGGCACAGGTGCTCTGCAGATCAATAGGTGTTAAGGGCGCAGGTCAGCAGCAACAACAAATACAACAAAAATCGGCTAACAAGTAGCCAAGTGAAATTGCCAAATGTTTGGGACGTGGGAAAAGCAAGGCCTAGCGCAAAGGCAAATGAAAGCAGAGCAAAGTCAAAGCCAAAGTAAATAACTGGAAGTCAAAGGCAAACAAAAGGTGTTATACACCGAGAGCAGTGGCTCTTTGAGAGAGACAGGGAAAAAGAGAACCTGAGAGAGAGGGAGAGCGTGTTCGCTCCTCGCGGCTTGGCCTGCTTTTGTGAAATTGCAAAAAGGGAAAAAAGTGGAGGGGAAAATTGTTTGGCGACGCCATGGAAATGATGACGTAAATTGAAAGCCAAAGCTGCCACGGCAACGGATTCTATTTGCAACTCCCCCCGGCTGTCCTGCTCCTGCCGCCTGCTCTTCCGCCCTTCAACCGACAGGTGTTCAGCAGTAGTTCTGGGCAATCTCTGAGTGCATATTTGTCGACTCACTGAGTGCACTTCTGAGATACAGATACGCGTGCCGTCGCAGATGCAGATACTCGTACTTTGACTTGGACTTGCCGTAATGACATTCCGCTGACAAAGGGCTTGCATTTCCGCTTAAATGCATTTTCCAACCCATTTTCCGAACTATTTTCTGAACCATTTTTCCTTCGCTTTAGTTTTTTCTTCATTTTTCTTTTTTTGTTGAGTTATTTCGGTTTGAATTTCAGCTAACCGCAGCGGAAAGAGAAAACTGAACCGAAACAGAAACACTAGCATAGCTTTTAGTTTGTTTGCCTTGCCAGCATGTCCTTCTGTGTCCTGTGTGCACTTTGTGTGCTCAATTTTGCGTTTTCTATTTCTATTTTTAGACCTGCACAGTGGCAGGGGCAGGGGTGTGCGAAGAGTGGAGGGTAAGAGTGGCTCGGTAGAAGGAAGGCGGCACACATCAATCATAGTGAAAATATGCCTCGGCAGCAATTGCATAAATTAATCAGCACTGCCAGTGTATAAATACACAATCGTCAAACAAACTTCCGCACATACACTTGTAGAAATCAAAGGAAGCAATTAGAGATGAGAAAAGTATAGAGAATTAGGAAACTTTTGGAAGAAATTAAGTTAACGTTTAGTAAAACTAATACTAAGTTAAGAATTTTTCTGCCTTAAATACGGTGCTTCTTTTTATATTTAATGAATTTAATATATAAATAATCTTTCTCTTTATTTGCAAATTAATTTCAAAGTCATCTCCTTTATTTTATAAGTGCATTCACCAGAGGCAGCAATTTTCCTGCCCCCGATTCACACACACACATTGTGCACCCCTTCTGTGCATTGACGTCACTGCTGCTGCTGTTGCTGTTGCTGTTGCTGCTGCTGCTGCTGCTGCTGCTGCAGTTGTCCTGAGCGATGCCACTGAGGATGATTATGTTTGTCTTCTGGCTAGGTAAGCACCTTCTTGACCTTCCCCAAACTGTTTACACTTATCGCTGGCAAGGGCCAACCCACAATACAGAGACGAGGGCTCTCGGCTTCAGTTCTGGGGGTCCTCGGTTCGATTGACAGCCGCCTGCTGGCGAGTGCCTCGTCCTGGGAGATGATTGTGTGAGCCGGCATGATGCATGCCTCATCGGAGCTTCACTAACTGAATCAGCTCGGAGCAAGGATGATGAGAACTGATTATCCCGATGGGGCAAGGGGTGGGTCCTCGAACAAATACGAGTGCATAACATTTGCGCAAGGTCCTTTGGGGATAGTTATGTGCCCGATAAAGCATGCAAAGCGATAAACGATTATTGTGGCAAGTGATTTCTTTGAAATCTGGGTTGTATAAGTAATTGGATTTCTGTCTAAAGGTTGTATAATTAAAATCTCTTAGTCAATTGGGGTTTCAGTATTAATAAATAGTCTGCTGTTTTCTCATTAAACATTTCTTTTGAATATTTTGATTGATTTGAAGACCTGCATTGCATTCAAAATCATTTCAGAGAGGGATATTCCTCTGGCTAATTACTTTATATTCCAATTAAACTATTTAAAGTTGTCTCATAAGTTAGTGCACATAGTTATGCCTTTAATTGTCGAAAATAAAATCAATATCAGAAGTTTATGAAACTTAGAAATTAATAACACTTTTCGGTTGAAGGCTTCATAAATAACAAATATCAAATATTCGTTTAAAACATAGCTTGTACGTATTTATAATTATATTTGTTAAACTTGTCATTTCTATATAGATATCTGCAGTGATATATATAGATTAGATAATTATTTTGTGAATTTTAATGTATCTGAGGCGATTTTCACTAATTGAAATGCAAAATTAATTAATGAACTTTGACAAAGACTGAGAATAAACAAACTAATGTCAAATATTGATTTTTTAATGATTATCCAAGACTTTTCCTTAAAATTAAATATATTATGGTAATCGAAAAATGAAAGTATTGTAAGTATTTAATTGTTTTCTCAGGGCATTCCTTTAGCCACCATAATTTTTAAAATTTCGTAATGTCTTCAGATTTTTGCTTTCTAATTTCCCATCCCTCCTTTTGGTCATTGTCTTGCCTTCAACTTTCTGCTGGCGCACTTTGTTGGCTTGACTTGACTGGCGGCTTGGTTCTTTCACGGGTCTCCACCTGACCGACGGGTCAGTTGCTGGACGGTCTTTACACCGCGCGGTCTGAGTCAGCTTTTTTAGTGTCCAGTTTTCGCTGAATTCGTCTCTCGATGGCTGCCGCTGCTGTTGCCACACCGGGTGCTACGGTGCTCCCAGGACCTGCTGCGGGTCCTGCTGGACCCAAGGCCCCAGCGGCCGCTGGAGCTGCGGCGGGTGGCAAGGGCCCGGGAAATATCGTGGAAATTGCCGGCGAGGCCAATATAGTTAATTACATGAAGAATCGCCTGCGAAAGGGCGCCATGAAGCGCAAGGGCCTGGAGATGGTCAACGGCCATAAGTTTGGAGTGCGCTTCTTCAAGCAGCCGACTTATTGCGGTCACTGCAAGGACTTTATCTGGTGAGGATTTCACGGATACGGGTTCGAGTACGCGTTGCATAAAATTTGTGCTCGGATTTCTAGGGTTCCCCGTATTTAATTTAATTAGCGCTTTGCTTGCTGACACACTTTTCGTTGTTTTTCCTTTCTTTTCTCGTTGTTCTTCCGTTTCGCATTGTTGCATTCGTGGATTCCGTGGACGGGATTTAGGGGCTTTGGCAAGCAAGGTTTTCAATGCGAGGGTAGGTGGAAAAGTTCACATAAAAATGAATATATTATAGAGGGTGTCACAAAAGAGTTTTATTACTAAAGAATAAATTTAATTTATTACGTTTCCTCGAAGAATAAATAATAAATTACGATTTTACTTTTCTTATGGTTCCTTTATCTCCATCCTTAATTAGAGTCTTCTGTGACACCTTAACCATATATTATATTCAGTTTAAAGACAATTATAATGCAATTTTTACACCCATCAGAATGCCGCTTCAACATCCATCAAAAGTGCTGCAAGTACGTGGTTTTCAAGTGTCCTGGCAAGGACACGGACTTTGATGCAGACTGTGCCAAAGTGAAGCACGGTTGGATCTCCACCACCTACACCACGCCCACTTTTTGCGACGAGTGCGGACTACTGCTCCATGGCGTCGCCCATCAGGGGGTCAAGTGCGAAAGTGAGTTAGCAGCAAATATAATTCCTTTTCAAAATCTTAAGTTTAATTTAAAACATTAAAGATTGCAACCTGAATGTGCATCACACTTGCCAGGAGATGGTTCCTCCAATGTGTGGTGCCGACATAAGTGAAGTCAGAGGCAAGCTCCTGCTCTACGTAGAGCTCAAGGGCAATAACCTGAAAGTGGATAGTAAGTCAATTGATTTTTAAAATATTTACTAGATTAATTATTGAATTTTGTATACAAAGTCAAGGAGGCGGCCAATCTCATTCCCATGGATACTAATGGCTTCAGTGATCCCTATATTGCTGTCCAAATGCATCCAGATCGTTCGGGACGAACCAAGAAGAAGACCAAGACCATTCAAAAGAACCTTAATCCGGTTTTTAATGAGACCTTCACTTTGTAAGTAAAGACTTTGATCTGAACGAAAGTTATGTTAGTTGAATTAGTCTCCATTTCATCTGGAAGCTCGGTGGACATATTAAGTTCTTGATTCAAGTTTATTTGAGCCTTCTAGGATCTAAAATTACATAAATATAAATATGATCATTCAAATATTTGTACTATACTTCCAGTGAACTTCAGCCCCAGGATCGTGAGAAGCGTCTGCTGATCGAGGTCTGGGACTGGGATCGTACCTCTCGCAACGATTTCATGGGCTCCTTTTCGTTCAGCATCGAGGAGTTGCAGAAGGAACCCATCGATGGTTGGTACAAGTTTCTCTCCCAAGTGGAGGGCGAGCACTACAATATTCCCTGTGTGGATGCCATCAACGATATGGCGCGACTACGCGATGAAGTCAGGGTAAGGAATTTTCATACCTCAGTCCTTAATCCTGGAAATAATCTTGAAAAACACCCAGCACGATCGCCGGCCGAATGACAAGCGTCGCATGGACAACAAGGACATGCCGCATAATATGAGCAAACGGGACATGATCCGTGCTGCTGACTTTAACTTTGTCAAGGTCATTGGCAAGGGATCTTTCGGCAAGGTCCTGCTGGCCGAACGTCGTGGCACTGATGAACTGTATGCGGTGAAGGTGTTGCGCAAGGATGTCATCATACAAACGGACGACATGGAGCTGCCTATGAATGAAAAGAAGATCTTGGCCTTGTCAGGTCGTCCTCCCTTCCTTGTTTCCATGCACTCCTGTTTCCAGACCATGGATCGTTTATTCTTCGTTATGGAGTACTGTAAGGGCGGCGATCTCATGCACCACATGCAACAATATGGAAGGTTCAAGGAGTCCGTTGCCATGTGAGTGGAAATAGGATCTGGAGAATTAGAATCTAATGAGTTTCAAGTTTAATTCTAAATCTTATTTCCCCAATTTAAAACTTAAATCTTTTTTGCTTAACAGTTTTTATGCCGTAGAGGTGGCAATTGCCTTGTTCTTTCTGCATGAAAGGGACATCATCTATAGGGATCTAAAGCTGGATAATATTTTATTGGATGGTGAGGGTCATGTGAAGCTAGTTGATTTTGGTCTCAGCAAAGAAGGCGTGACCGAGCGTCAATCCACGCGTACTTTCTGTGGCACTCCCAGTTACATGGCGCCGGAGGTAAATAATTAAAATCTTAAAAATGTTTAAAAATTTCTAAATAAAAAACCCTTATTTCAGATTGTTAGCTATGATCCTTACTCCACCACTGCTGATTGGTGGTCTTATGGAGTCTTGCTCTTTGAATTCATGGCTGGACAGGCTCCCTTTGAGGGCGATGATGAGTCCACTATTTTCAGGAATATCAAGGAAAAGAAGGCCGTGTTTCCCAAGCATTTTAGCCAAGAGGCCATGGATATCATAACCAGCGTAAGTACTGATTAGCATAAAACAAATATAAAAATATTAAATAATAATTCAACAATTAAAGTTCCTGGCCAAGAAGCCCAACAATCGTTTGGGTGCCGGTCGCTATGCCCGACAGGAGATAACCACGC
>VNJS01002329.1:0-10726 GCA_008042575.1 Drosophila watanabei | reverse complement strand
TGGCAGAACAAGTCGCTAAGAAACACTCAGCTATAAATACTTATAAAATGCAAACCTTAGCAAAAATATTATACAATGAAGGTTCAATAATGTTTTATTTAATAAATCTAGCTAATTTTATAAAGTTAATGATAATCGCTGTTTTCAAATTTAATTGAGACAACTGGAAATGAAACTGCATGCAAGCTGGCAGCATCTTCATGTAAATAAATAAATTAAATAAGCAGTTGCCGCCCTTATTTGGCTCCTCCAACAAATAATTTAACAGCTTAAACACTTTTTAGCATTTTGCCAACAATTTAAACCAACATCGCCAGCTTTTTAAGCCACAAAAAATATTAAACATTCCGATAACAAATCGATACCAAAAAGTACTCGAGAACCGGAGCATCTAAAATCGAAATCGAAAGCTTTTGGCCAAATCGAAATCGAAAACCAATTTCGAGAACCGGAGCAGGCCTGATTGTCTTCATCTTCGGTGTACACAGTTGTTTATCTATACAAAGCGTTAGCTTCGAACTGGCGTAACAACATCCTTTTAAGTAGTCGTGAATTTGGATCCATGTATGTATAGTCAAAACAGATCCTACAAGTTTGGCTTTTTGGGCTTTCCTCAGCATGAGCAAAATCATTCTTGGCACTCATGGGCTTTAGGTGAATTTAATGCCGAAATATTTAACGCTCTTAATCGTCCCCTGGTCTTCCTCATTAATAGGAAACGCTACCCCGTAAACAACATCAGTCAAATTATCTACATTCGTTAGCTTAATTTTTTTTTTCGGAAATATTAATTTTTGCTTGAGATAGTACCATAAGTTTTTGGAAGTTTCGGAGTGCGGTGCTAAAATTTCACATTGTCACATATGTACATCTCACTCTGATTTGAAAACAAAGTGAAGTTAAGCATGACAATCCCTGTAAGTTCAAAGTTTTTTTTGATTCAAATCCGAAGACTGAATTATGAAACCGGCATATTAAAAATTAGTAGTAAAATAAAATAAAAATTGACATAACTTCGTTTTATTTTTGAAATAATTGCATATTTCCTGATATTTAGTTACTATTAGAAAACAAAATTTTTTAATTTCACCAGAATGGATCGATTTTCAATAATCTATTTACAAACTTCGGCGTCCTGATTTGATGCCTTTCTTGCTTCTTTCTAAGTTCCAAAATGTGCCAAAAAATGTATAATACCCTGCAAAGATATAAACATTGGATTTAAATAATTGTAAAAGTTTGGCAAAACAGTAAAAACCTCGAAGAAATAGTGAAGTTGCTGAGTATACAATGCCAGAAAACAAAACGCCAGTTTAATTTCAGCGGAAAGATTTTTAAAGGTGGTGCTGGAGTTTGATGGACAAAATATATGGTTTTTTATATCGAAAAAAAAAGACTGATGTCAACGTTCTAGATGAAAGACAGCGGTCTGTACAAGCACGTAGTAAAATTACCAAAGCAGCAGGCTTATATTAAAATACTTTGTTAGTTCATACAAAGCTGTAGGTGTATTATTCGCTTAGAAGCCGAATCGTTCTATGAATACGTTTTGTAGATGAGGCCGTAGACGGTACATAGTCGATAGAATAGACATTAAAAATGAATACAAATACAGCATGAACAGTTCCAAGTCATACGATAAACTACAGAATCAGAATGCCTTCTACGAGCAGATGAACGAACCAAACCAGTTAATAAACACACAGACGCAGCAGAGAAAAAAAAACCAAATATACTGGAAGAGCAGCGCATTGTTTTAATTGCGGATCCACAGAACACCTCAGGAGGGATTGTCAGCAGACACTAAATGTTTCAAGTGCGGCAAAAGTGGTCATATGTCGAAATATTTCCCAAGGGTTGTAGAAAGCGTAAAATAATAAGGGACATCAACCGCCTTAAATTCGTTGTTTCCTGATGCTCAGTTTCAGAAGTCGGCATCAATGTTGAGGGGAAACCGATATTGAAATCCACACTCCTCCGCAGTTCGAGCCAGTTTTACGATTCATGGTCATGACTTATCGAGCTGAAGATTGTGCCAAAGGACCAGATGATTAGGTTCAAACGCCAGCCAAGCCATGTTTGAATTAGGGATCAAGTTGCGAAATGGCTGCAAACGGAGTAGTACACAACTCGACGTCGAATTTTGCCAACGGAGTCGCTATTGTCAAAAAGAAAGCCGGATCCAAGAGAGTCTGCGTTGATTTTCTTCAACCTAACACCATGCTTTTAAAAGACTGGTTTCCCGTGCCACTAATGGATGATATCATAAAAAAAAACTGCAGGTGCAGCGAAGCTATTTGTCGTCATGTATTTGGAAAACAGTTTTTTCCACGTTCCAGTAAAAGAGGAGAGCCAAAAATACACTGAATTTATAACAAAGGAAGGCTTGTAAGAGTTCAATATAATTCTCTTTGGATTCACGAACTCGCTAGCTACGTTCATTGGTTTTATAAATGCCCTTTGCCAAGAGCTTGTTGGCCGTCATGTAATTCAAATTTATATAGATGACATTATCATATACGAGTAAAATCGTTAAATCACTTTGCTATGCCGGCGAATTCAACTATGCTGAATTCAAGATGGACTCCAAGGAGCTAAACGCATTTAATCAATTAAATGTCCTTTCCAAAAAAAAGTTCTTCGGATATATTCACAGAATGCACCCATGGAACTGCACATAGACGCTTTAAAAGATGGATTTAACACAACGTTGTTTCAGCAGATTGTACAAAATCTTCATTAAATATTTTTCTGAATCAAAAAGACTTCGAAAAGCGATTCAAAACGATATAGTTACATCCTGGAGGTTAAAACAGCATACTTGGCGATCGAGATGGATTTTGTCTCTGCAGGGTTATTTGTTTACGGTGGATCGAATAAAACATGTTGACTGCTTAAGCCGATTCCGACGACTTTATTAATGCAATCCAATTTAGAAAAAGGTCCATACCAAGTATATAAGTAGTAGATAGACACTTTGCAATAACGAAGACGATGCACTGCAGCCCTTTTTTTATTCCGCACATTGAACGAAAGGTGTCCCAGGTTATCGCGACATGCAAAAAGTTCATAATGACCAAAAAAGGTTGGTAGGCAGGAGGGTAATCTGAATTCGAGAAACGGACCAACCTTTACAGACACTGAATTTGGATCACCAATGCACAGTGGTTGCGCCCATAGGCCAAAAATAAAAAATTTCTTAACAACAAAAATGTACGAAAAGTAAACAAATTGCCTTTAAAATACCCCAGCTTCTTCATTTCAAACCAGATTTTTTTTTAATCGAAAGGGACTTTCTAGAAATAGAATAGAAGATGGAAACAATTGATAATTTGCAAAGCGCAGCTGCGCGCTTCGTGAAAATTTTCAAAACAAAATCAAACTTTAAAGTGGTCAGGAGAATATTTACGAGTGCAAGTAAAATTTGTTTGTAATGGAGATTGAACTTGAAGGTATTTTCTTTAAAATTAGATATAATTTGATATATTAATAATAATTATTTCCAATATTATAATTATGTAAAAAAATACATGTTTTTTGTCTATATTCTGAACATCTTTTTCATGTTTAGCTAAGGTTTTAGTTGTGACCCCACAAAAATCCACAATTGGTTTGTATGCCAATGTGTTTATTGGACTTTTAAGGTAACAAATGTGTAAAAATTTCCTGCCGACATTTGCCGATGCGCCCAAAATCGTAAAAATACCAACACCGTTTTTACCTTTTTAGGGTCCAATTTTGCCGTTTATTTACTAGTTGTGCTGTTGCTCTGTTGTCGTGTGTCATGCTTGTGGTTAACTTTCAAAAACTATTTATTCATTTATTAATCATTTTTATTTTTTAAAATATTTTTTTTGCATTAAATTTAATTAGGTTATAAGTGTGTGCTTGCACGACCTTATGATTTTTGTTTATGGTGTGACGAAAAGGGAAGAATAGACACAAAAAAAATTAAAAAAAAAATTAAAGTCCTGAAAGCGAACATTGTAAAAACGGCTATATTTTTGACAAAAGCAAATTGGATATATACGTAAAAAAATTGAGATAAATAAGGATTTGTTTAACAGATTGCTCTTCGGTTCAGACCCTTTCATATCTTGGCGTTTTCTTTGCCCAGCCCCAAAGGGCATGCACAAAAAATAGCAAAATTGTTAAAATAAATTGTGCATTTGTTGCTAAACGAATAAATTACATAATATATGCATTTTTTATTGGTTTTACTTTTTTGGGCTAAGATTTGAGCAACTCTCGTGGAAAAAAAGATTTTTATAAAGAGTTGCAGCAAAACTTTGTATGGGAGCTATAAGATATAGTTCTCTGATTCTAATTAAATTTGGTAAGAATATATATATATATATGTACAAAACACATAATCTGTAAGATTGGTTTAGATATCTTGAAAAACAAAATGTTTTTCATACTAAGTGTTGATTTTTAACTGACCGTTCCTATGGCCTCTATATTATATAGACGGCCTATATACCCAATTTTTTACCATTATACTTAGAATATTTTTCTTGATTTTTGGTATTAATTTCATAGCGATATGTCTACTAGAAGTATACAAGCCCAACCACTGTGCAATGGATTCTACGGCAAAACAATACAAACACAAATGTATTGGCAATGGTGAGGCTGTTCGCTAAAAAATCTACAGGGGCCGATGAAGTCATCAAAAAGCTGGAGGAATGATCAACATTTTTTTGATTTCCTATTCGGATCGTGACTAATAGAGGATCAGCTTTAACCAGAGATGCTTGCAGATAAGCTAATGACGGTCCTGGAACAAGAATTAATGGAAGGCTTTGAGAATGAGAGGCAGTTCGTAGCCGGTAGGAAATTGGCTAATACGTTGTGGCCGCTATGATGTCAGGAAGGCTGCCGCGTTTGAAGGTCCGGATTCTACATCCACAAGCGTAGACAACATCAAGTTACGGAGATATGTGGCAGCAACTGAAGACTTCTTGTCGTCTGGGACAGACGACGAGGAGCAGGATGACCGAATGTAAGCAGGCGATAAATCGCGAAATTGGCAGCACTGGCTTTGAGAACAGAGTTGGCAGCACGAAAAGTAAAGCCGCGGAGAAGTGAAAAAGTTGTCGTTGTAGAGCAGAGTAATAAGCAGAAAGGCGTAGCCGAAAGTCGTGTCAAGCTGTAGTCGAACGCCGTAGTGTCAAAGTGTAGTCGAAAGCAGTGAAGGGATGAATCCAATGAACCGATCGTGCCGTTGTCAAGTTGCCTTTGAGTCGTCGCTAACTTCTTGTATCGTCGTGAACTTCTCTGTATTCTATTATAACTCAAATATCCATATAATAATAAAACTATATCTACATTTATAATACTTTTAGGTCTTTAATTTCTTACATGTAAAATTTTTAATTTTCCTCCACATTTACCCATTGATCCTATGGCCGTTATGTATATGATATAGTCGTTCGATTTTTATAAAATTCAATAAAATATAACATAAATTGGTTGTAACTAAAAGTAGATGATAATATGTAAAAAATTTCTCAATCGGTTCTAGCTACATGATATAGAGGTCCGATTTTATTAAAAAATAAGTTCGAAAATCTGAAATAATATATAAAGCTAATAAGTTATTAGTAATAACGGAGAGAGGAAGATAAAAACGGACAGATCGAGTTTATAGGGTCGGAAATGCGTTGCAAACTTGTGACTACAATTTTAATACCCTGTAATGGTAATCAAAGATGAGAAGTTATCTTCGGCACCCCGAAGTTTGTATAGTATTGCACATTGCAATTGGATTATAATGCCAACAACTTAGATATAAAAATAATAAATTAAAAAAATATATATACCTATATATATAATATAGTGTATATATATATAAACATAAACAATGACGAATTTAAAATCCATGCCTGAAAAGACGAAGACCAAGTGTACAGGCCATGTGCCTGTTTCTAGGATTTTGGGGTACTCTGTTTAACTTTAAGACAAAAAGACTATAGTTCGAACTAAATTAGAAGGTCACTAAGTTACATTCGCAAAATGTAACCCCTTATATTGACTACTCCGAGTTTTTTATTACGACGATTTCTCCTATTGGTTAAATAAATCTGACCATTTTAAAGAGATTTCATAGCAATGTATTTGTATTTCTTTATGTGCAGGCATATGTATGTATGTATATGTATATGTATATGTATATGTATGCCTTGTGCTCGGCGATATAACGTGTGCGTGCTGGTCCATTTGCATACTCAATGTAAATTATATTGTCCGTTCCACGCTCTGACACTTAAGAGACGAAATGAAATAAAAGACGGCTACAGCGACAACAAAGGGAATGAAAAACAGCGCCTCAGAACCTTTCGCCCCGAGTTGACAGCAAAGATGGAAAGATGGTGTGCACCGACAGCACGCACACGACTACAGTGCCGCCCATAAGGACAAGGCCATACAAATGCCACCCTCACCTCCAGCCAACGTGCGGGACAAGGGATGAGGTATGGTTCGTGGCAAACGCTTATGTTCGTTCACCGTGCACGCCCACAAGCCGACAGAATGCGCTTTAATATTTGAATAGCTTTAATGAAATCGCTTTGCTTTGCGTTTGCTTTCAATTTACTCCTTATGGCGCACCGCACCAGAGCCCGGATCCCGCCAAGAACCGGCAACCTGGCGGCTCACGCGCGTAAGCATCTGAAAAAATACACTTAGCCAGCCGTGGAACGGCTCGTCTGGGCGTGAGAGTTTTGTGCTCAGTGGGTAAAATTTTAGCCCATACCGGATATAGGATTGAAAGGAGCTGACCTGACCTCGCATTAAAATTGATGCCGATAAATTCATTAGATGCACGCATTAAGCCACTCATGCTGGAAATATTGTGTTTATGAGCCTACCTACCATTATTTAAAATTGTTTGTTTTTAACCTTTTGGAACAAACAATTGTAAATACCTGTACCTCATAACACAACACATAATTATTAAGGAATAATGGAAACAATAGGGGACCCAAATGACTGCCTTGCTGGACGCCAGATGTAACCCGGAGAACATTCGGCAAACTGTTTTTGAAAAGGACTTTTTACGTCCTGCCAATCAGATAATCAATCTAAGATCATTCGGAAACCCCATTAACTCTAGTTCCCTAACAAGTAGTGAGAGTCAAATGTTTTACAGAAATCAGTATAAATGGCATCTGTCTGAAAATGACTATGAAAAAATAAAAAAGTGAGCTCCAGAAGGTTTGCTGTTGTTGATCTTCGCTACAAAGGTTTCGTAAATGAGGAGTAATTACGTTATCGAAAAGTTTAGGGAACTTAGAGATTCCTCTGTACTTGTTGGCATCCGATTTGCTACCTCTTTTTTGAATTATGTCCACAAAGGAGGTTTCTAAAGATAAGGTAAACAATTTAGGAAGGGGCTTGCACAGAGCTTCGGCGCAATACCTAAGCACACAGTCATGTATTCCGTCGGGACCTGGCAAAAAAACCGGCTTTACGCGATGAAGATCTTATAGAAGAGAGCTTTCGTTTAAACTAGGACTGAACAAAATGTTCGATTTAGGCAGGCTGTAAGAACAAGTTAAATTGAATCCGTAGAATTTGAGTATGTTGTTTGAAAAAAAAAACTGCGCAAATATATCGACTATTCCCTTATCATCATTTGTATTTTCAAACGAAAGAGAAGGAGGATGTGTCTGGGGCTTACGTTTTGTGTTAACAAAATTATAAAACTGCTTAGGGTCCTGTGAAAACAGAGCCCTGTAACGGCTTTAGTTTGTAATAATTTATATATATATGCAACCTTGGTCTATTGTGGTAATTTTTACAACTTTTTTGTATGCAGATTCTAAGATGCACCCAAAAGATCTGACTGAAGCTGAGTTTGAAAAACCAATTCTGATTCGCCTGACTAGAAAAAATAAGAGAATGATCAAAATATGGACGATATTATAGAAGCTTTAAAGAAAATTTACAACAGAGCTGAAAATGTAAAAGTTGGTTTGATTGACCAATTTATAAGAAGCTAAAGTTTTGCAGATATGAATGAAAACAAAAAAGGGAGACATCTTCGGCATGCCGAAATGTGTATACTCTTGCACTGAAGAAGAATTTGAGTCATAAAATCGGACACCCTACACCCATATGCAAGAGCACAGAGAAATGTTCAAACTGTTCGGAAGAAAAACACACCAACGAAGGAGAACTCTGCGAAAAGGAAAAAAAATGCCTCAATTGCGAAAACAATCCCGAAATTGACTCTCAGCACAGCCCTTTGGACCGCATATGCCTGAAATTCAAGAAACAACAAGAACTCACTGCCACAAAGATCACCGAAAGAGTCGACCATAAAACAACAACAAACACACTCAGAAGAACTCAATCACCAAATATTCACACATCAACACAGAAACCATCCACAAATGTACATATTACACCCACAACCAACGGTCACAACCAATCAAACTCTCCTACAACCTCATCAACCTTCATCAATCAAAACACTGCCACCGAAAGAATCTCTCCAAAATCAACCAAGCCAAGACGGCACCGAAGCCATGAACACGGACAACGCCAACCCCATCAGAAGAAGAACAACAACAGCAGCATACGAATCACAACTCACAAAGGACCTTAAACTTAAAATCTTCCCTAAAGATAAGTCAAACCCTCTTAGTACTATCTTCAAGCCAGCCAAATCAAAAGCCAAACCCACTAAAAAACCCACTAAAAATAACAGCGACAGCGAATCGGTATAAAAGCCACAGACTTCCCTTATTTTAAGTATACACTTAAAACTCTCTCTGCTCCAAAATGACACTAATTTTAATTCGATGGAATATCCAAGGGTACACAAATAACTATAACCTCCTAATTTTGATAAAAAAATACTCTCCAGATATCATCGCACTTCAAGAAACACACATACAATACACTAACAATATACCAACTCCAATAAACTACACACTAGTAACTAACATAACCTTCAACAGATTTGGCGGCGTAGCGCTCTTAGTACAGAAATCACTACAATATTCTATAGTCAACATTCCAAACGTCATCGAAACACTAGCAATACACATAAAATCTAAGCAAAACATACCCATAAAGACAGCATACGTTGCCCCAAACAGAACCATTACAAACCAAATGCTTGAAGACACTTTATACATGAACCAAACACCCTCACTAATTGTGACTTTAATAGATGGCATCCAGCCGGGGGTTTCCCGAAAACAAATTCTCGAGGTAAAACAATACAAAAACTCACAAAAAAAAAAAACACAACACATACACACATATTGACCTTTCACTATGCTCTGCATCATTAGCCCCACACTCCAAGTGGGAAATACTTAATTATCTCCACGGCAGCGATCATTTTCCAATACTTATCTCACTATTCTCTCCAAACAAAATAAACAAACTCAGGAAACCATTTTTTATATTAAAAAAAGCCAACTGGGTACAATATGAGTCTCTCACACATAAAAACAACGAAACATTCCCCACTTCAGTAAAAGTCAATAAAGAAGCAGCACAAATCAATAAAATCATACTACATTGCGCAAACATTTCCATCCCACAAACCTCAGTAAACACAAAAGAGAAGCTTCCTGCTCCTCTACTTCCACCATAAAACCAACAACTCCCTCATCTAAAATATGGAGCAACATAAGACGCTTCTGCGGACTTAATCCGGTCAAACAAATCCACGCCATATTTAACCCCGAAAACAATACAACAACAACAGATACTATCGAAATAGCCAATTCCTTCCCACAACACTTCTCAGAACTCTCAAGCGACCTAAACTTCTCAGACAAATTTCGAACCAATAAATACAGAGTCAGCACAGCCCACTATACACCCTCCTCAACAGCCAAAACAATAGAAGAAAGCATAACTTTCCTCTAATTGACCTCAGCACTGCAAACACTTAAAGGATCTACCCCACGAATAAACAGAATCTCTTACGAAATGATACCACAAAAAACAGAATAAAAAATCTCTTTAACCAAATTTTCGACAGCCACATACCTCAAGCCTACAAAATAAACCTAGTCATACCGATTCTCAAGCCTAAAACAGATAAAACTAATATCACCTCATACAGACCCATCTCACTAAACTGCTGCCTAGCAAAAATGCTAGATCATAGTGGTTTGTGACCCACAACAAACTCCTACATGAAATCCAATTCGGCTTCAAAAAAGGCAAATCGACTTCAGATAGTCTACTATACGTAAACCATTTAATAATGAAGTCAAAGAGGCACACCTCCCTCGTCACTCTTGACTTCTCAAGAGCCTTTGACCGAGTAGGTGTGCACACCATAATTGATCAACTAAGAATGGAAAACTGGTCCAAAAATAATAAATTATGTCAAAAACTTCATGCTTAAAAGAAAAATAATTGTCCAAGTTGGATCACACACATCCAATTCACTTCCACTGCACAATGGTATCCCACAAGGATCACCCATATCGGTAATCCTTTTCCTCATAGCATATAACAAACTCTCAAATATAATTTCCTTACATAGGGAAATTGAATTTAATGCATGCGCCGATGACTTTTTCCTTATAATTAATTTTAATAAAAACAAAAACCTGAACTTTAACCTTGACAATTCACTACACAACATAAACAGCTGGTGCTCGTACTTAGGGGCATCACTATCCTTAGCTGAATGCCAGCACCTCCATATCTGCCAAAAAACGGCTGCAACAGCACCATAGCTGTAGCA
>VNJS01002327.1:0-10438 GCA_008042575.1 Drosophila watanabei | reverse complement strand
TGGAATCGAAGTGGCTGTTGACCAGGAGGTAAGTCTCGCTGGTGCAGTTCTTCGGACTGAGTTTTACGACAATGTTCTGCACTCCCTGGTACATGTTGACCATGGTCCAGTGGATGTAGGAGCCGGAGACCTGCTGCAGGTCGACTTCAATGTCAAAGTAGTCCCCAAGGACCCTTTCCTGGATCAGAGCTATTTCGTCCAGCAGGAATTGCACGGTCTTGTTCTCGTTGTTGTCGCTACCAACTACTTTGGGTCCAATTTCGACCAGTTTTTGCAGGTTCTCCATTGCCCGCTCGGCAATGAAGATACCTTTGGGGACATCCTCCAGAGACTTGGAATTTGGAAGGCGGTGGAACAGAGGCACCACGATTGCTAGGAAAAGCAGCAGCCAAAACAGGAGGTACCCACTCTTTAGGAAACAAGGTCCTCTACGATTTGGGAACCTTACTCTCCTTCTTGACCTGGTGGCCAGATTTTCGTCCAGACTCTGAAATGTAAAAATTACATAAGTTTGATTGTCTTGCAGTTATTTATTATTTAAACGAACTTCTTATAATTGACAAACATCGTTTATGAACACTTACGCGATATAAATGATCCATTTAATTCGATTTAGAGGTATCCACAGGCATATCTTTTATAAATTCCGAGAGCTTATTTCCGCAGCTCCAACAAACAAATGATTTCCAAGTGAACACTACAATGTTCGAAATTCGAATGCGACTGTTTGATTTTACGGGGAATTCACCGAATTCTGAAGTCTGTTGGTAGTGAGACCCGACACTGGGAGAGAGAGAGAGAGAGAGAGAGAGAGAGAAACAACGAATACATTTAGTTATTTATATATTGATGTATGTACATATGCATGCATGAATGTATGTATGTATTAGAAGAATTAGATTATTTGTCTTATCGGCTTTCTTTATGTATGAATACTTGTGTATGCAAATTTCAGTGGCCATTAAGTTTATTTACTTAAAATAAAGTCTATTACATACATCAACACATGTAAATGCATACGAAACAAGTGGCTAACGTTTTAATGTTTTAATGTGATTGCCAGATCGATAGAGCTATCGATAGATCGATACTCTTGCGCGCCTAGTTAAATGTTTTAAATAATTTTAAATAACAAATAAAACAAAATGTTAGTTAAATGTTTAAAATAATATTAAAAAAAAAAGAAAAAAAATATTGATAAATAAAAAAATGATAATATATTATACTTTATAAATTACATGAAAATTCCTTTTTTTTTATATTTAAAGCGAATATATTTTCTTTAATTTAAAAAATTCCTGTCTATATTTTATGATGTCTTATTACCATACGTTTTTCTGTTTGCTAACCAATTAATGGTTTTCTGCTGTTATAAAAAAAGATTTTATAGAAAAATATAAAATATGTTAAATGGAAATTATTTACGTTTGTTTATACAAACTAAATTGATCCGCAACTATTATTCTTCTTAAATTTGATGCAAATAAACCTCAAAAGTCCGGCAAATAGTTTACAAAAAAATAAATCTCATTCCTAATTGATACTAAAACCTTTATGACAGACTTGTATGGCAACTGCTTCATAAATTAATAACACAATCGCTGGCTCTATTGCTCAGATAAGAATCGCTTTATTAGATTGTGACGAGGCTTCCATGGCTGGAAAGACGATCGCTTAGAATATAAACTGTTGATACGAGGTTGGCCACTGAACGGTGGCTGCATAGGAAGGCATCGACTTGGTAAACGCCTGGCTTATGGCATCGCCCGGACTGTTCATGAAGTGGTTAGCACATCCAATCGTGCCCAAAGGTACTTCGTAGTCAGCATCGGGTTTCTGTTTGAAAACAAAGAGTTTTATAATCAAGAAAATACTCTCTGTACTGTCTGGTACTCACTTGAATATCAAACCAGAAGGTCAGCGGTGCGTTGTCCTTGCCGTACGTGAAGTAGATGTGGTTGACCGTGTTCTGGCCAATGTAGCCGGCCGGCAGGGACGAGTTCTTAATGACCACATCCGGGTACGTTTGGAAGAAGATACTGGCGTGATCAGAAGCCTGAACACTGTACTCGATGTGCATCGTTACGTTGTCCTCCAGAAGGGTTTTGCTGACCTGCACCAGCTCGGGAACTGGCGGCAAAACAATTGGCTCGGCTCGCGGCAGCCACATGGCCTGGAGGCGACTCTTCACCCAGCGGTGATCATAGAAGGGAAATCCGCACATCATATACTTGTCGCAGTCGGCAGCCACGCTGACCAAGCCGGTCAGGTTAACCCGGGTGTTCTTTAGGGGATTGGGTCCGCGGCGATCCTGGAAGTTGAACAGATAGCCGGATTCGTCCTTGCTGACTGAGCCGTCGTATTCGTAGAAGGTTCGTCTCACATGCTAAATAAAAGAGAGCAAATGTTAACTTCAATTTCAACGAGAAAGTTCAATGTACAAACCAGGTATGGCACACGCTCCACGTTGGTCTTTGGGCGATATGGGAAACCAAGTTGGGTGGAGGAGGCTATGTAAATGGTAACACCACTGATGGCCAATAGGGAGAACAGGATCATGGTGGGGCGGCGGAACATGTTAACCAGGGGAATCTAAAAAAAGCGGGAATTATTAAACACACTTTGCCGTAAAGCAAATAATCTCTGTCGTCTCACCAAGAAACCCATGGCCAGAATAGTTCCCAGAGCGTTCAAAGCTGAGATAATCAAGTCGGGGTTGGTTGCCCTGGAAAAAAGAATGCACATCAGTCAACATATAACCTCGAGGTTAAGCTGTGCCACCTCACCTGCCAAAGCGTCCCATCATGGGCACGAGAGTCACCAGGAAGGTGTAGATTAAATAACTGTTGTACGCGAAGGGAACGACCTGAGCAATCTTGACCACACCCGTCCAGGAGAAGCCGCGATCGTGCAGAGTGGTCAGCAGGTTAACGGCCAGGGGAAGAGCGTAAAAGATGAGAGTCCAGGTGATCACATAGGCAGTACGCAGACCGTAAAAGGTGATACCAATGCCCAGAATGGCCAGCACAATGGCGTGTCCATGGAGAACCAGCTGGAGCTGTTGGGCGAACGCCACCTTGCTCTGTCGAGATCAAGAAATCTTATTGAATTATTCGAATTTCTGGTACATTAGCCTTTCTACTCACGTTCTTCCTGAACCTGAGGTAGATGTAGGACGGCAGGCTGAGTCCCAGGAGACTCGGGCATATGTACAGGCCGATCATCAAGGCCGGAGTGCTGAAGTAGGTGAGCGAGAGTCCGTACTTGTCAAACATAAAGGCCACGGCCAGGGGCAAGCCGAGACCCAGCACGAAGGCTATTAGCTGGAGGACAAGGATCAGGATGAACCAGCACAGAACGTTTCCCAGGGATACATTCGAAATGCTCGAAGTGCGCCAAATGGACACAAAGATGAGGACGAGGGTTACAGCGGCCACGGAATAGTTAAGAGTGACCCCAATGCTATCCGTGTAGCTGATGAAGTACAGTCCCAGGACGTCGAAGAATACAGAGTGTCCGGTGGTGTAATCCTTAAAGTTAAACATAAACTTTTATATAATGATCAGATTATATAATATATCTTGTACCTACCGCTGTATTTGTCAGCTGAGTGGAATTGGACAAGGCACGCACCAGACTCAGCATGTTCTCACCCGTGCTCTGAATGGAGCCCCGGGGAATATTCTCGAAGCGATCGTATTTGGTGTGGTAGAAGTAGCCGTTGATTATCTGGGCCATGTCAAGGCCTGAAAGAATACGTAATCTTATATCTCAAGTTGTTAAATATTTAGGTTTTTACACTTACCAACGATTTTTGAGTATTTGGTGAAGATACCGAAATCCGTGTCAGACGGCAGGATGCCCGATTGAAAGAATTCCTCAGCCATTGAGTTGGCAAATGGATGCTTGGCATATGTTTTATAAATCTGTAAAACACCTTTACATAAAGCTGGGATAATGGTTAAGCCTTGAGTGCTATTTACCTGATTCATAAGCCAGGCCTGGTTGGGTCCACTTTGGAAGACAATCTCGCGACCTCCACCGCCAGCGGAATCGCAATTCAAAAGAACTCTGCAGGTGAACGGGATTTTGATTGATAATTATAATTTTAAAATTAATTGAGAAGAAACTTTGCAACTTACGCGCAATTCTTGGCATACGGGTGCTGTGTGATAAAGAAGTGGGAGGCCTCCAGGGGATTCTCCTCAGCTCCGTTGAACAAAAAGACGATTGGGTGAGTGAAAGTCTGCTTGGTGGTGGACATTACACGCAGGACCTCCAGGAGAACCACAACCATCTGGCCATCATCACCGGCCGAGGGACTCGTCGGCTTGGAATCAAAGTGGCTGTTGACCAGCAGGTATTTATCGCTGGTGCAGTTCTTCGGACTGAGCTTCACGACGATGTTCTGCACTCCCTGGTACATGTTGACCATGGTCCAGTGAATGTACGCCCCCGAGCCCACCTGCAGGTCCAGTTCAACGTCAAAGTAGTCCTCGAGGGCATTCGCCTTGATCTCCATGACGAGGTTCCACAGAAATTCGACCGTCTTGTTCTCATTGTTGTCGCTGCCAACGACTTTGGCTCCGATTTCGACCAAATTGTAGAGATTGTTCTGTGCACGTTCCGCGATGAAGAGTCCCTTGCCGGCATCCTCGATGGTCAAGCCCGTGGGCAGGCGGTAGAAGAGTGGATGCACCACAGCAAAGAAGAGCAGGGCCCAGAAAAGCAGGAAACCGCTGGCCAAGTACCAGGGTCCCCTAATGTTCTGCTCCTGTTTCTTGCAATCTTTTGAGGATAATGCCGATCCGACTCCAGCTTCGATGGGCTCATCGGATATCTGGAGGAGAATTAATAATATTAAGTACTTGGAAAGGATGTATTCTTCCTGAATGTCATTACTAGTTTGTCCTTGTCTCCCATTTCTGCGATGTCGTTGAGCAGCTCAGCTTACTGCTTCAAAAAGAATCGGACTGATTTGCTTCGGCAAATGGCAAGTTCTTAAATAGCCAAAATTTCGAAGAAGGCCCGCCTTGGATACCATTTGAAAGTCGTTAAAAATTATAAAATTATAAATTATATGAACAATGGCCAGGTTTGAGTAAAATCAAAGATATGTACGAGTGCCAAGTCGTGTGCAAGTCGATAAAGTATCATTGTACCGAGGGTAGCTAAAGGAGATTTAATTGATTTCTATTAATTGATTTTCAAGTTGGATAAAGTATGTTATATATATATATATATAAGAGTTACGGCTGTTAAAATAATTTTAATTGATTTCAATATTTCCTCATGAAGTAAACCCCTTAATCCACCCTCGAACGTGAGCTATATATTTATGCCATAATGATCATAACTAGTGATAACAATCCTATTACGTTATCTCGAACAGCTTCTTCCCTTTGGCACCGCCGTTTCAGACTTGTCGACTTCTTTTTAAGTAATATAAAGTGTTTATTATCCGATGATATCACCGCCTTCGATTGCTGTGAGATTTGGATATATATCGCAAGTGCTAAGGTGTGAACTAATGGGCAATGTACTGATATCTCGATTGTTAAAGTTATTGGCTTCATGCGCGAGGAAATAAACTAGACCCACCACAACCTAATAGCTGTTGAATCGAAAATTGTTCTTTCATAATCGCTGAATTCTATATATATATATCTGTTTATTATCTGTGTACAATTAAATTGTTAAGGTTTTTTATAGGCCTAATGTGCATAAAATGATAAGGTTAAATTTAATAGAAAAAGTACTTGGCAATTTCTCAGAACACCCTTTCTTGGAATACTCTCAAAGGGTATTATAATTTTAGTCAGCAGTTTGCAGAAGAAGTAATTTTCGACCCTTCGAAAAAATATACACATATATTCTTGAATACAATCAACAGCCAAATCGATCTAGCCATTTCCAATACAAATAAAATGTTCAATGTCATATTTTGGGTCGTTTTTGGTGATATATTAAGGCTAAAAACAAAATAATTGAAATTAATGCATTTTTGGCTTAGTTATGGCTTTTTTAACTATAGTTAAAAAATTAATTAAATTAAATTTTAAAATTATACGTACAAGGGATACAGTTGTCTCATTTAATCTTATTCAATAATTTGATCAAGTTTTAATACATTCAGCCGGCCAAGACACAGAGGTATATTATATATTTATAGTCTACAAACCTTATTTTGGCAAGCATCGAAGTGGGATCGCAGGGCCTGCCACAATTCCTTTGTGGGCAAGCACTTCAATTGAGATGCAATGTCCTTCAGCCTCTGCATATTGGACTGCGGCTAACAGAGACTTTTTTTGGACCGGAGTTCTCCACAATAAATGGGTGTATTAATTAACAGAGAGCTGAGGCCTGAAAACCGAGGGCTCAGCAGTTTCTGGACTAGAAATGAATATAAATAAGAGGTTTGTACACTGGTTAAAGATAGTCCCTTAGGAATTCCCTTTGTTTATATATCCGGCATGTTTTGTTTGCTAATTGAACCAATAAAATGTTTAACTAATTGCGCCAAGCGGGTCAGGGGTATGATTGTCAAGAAAGAAACACATTGCTTTCGATTGTAATTATAGTATTCGTAATGTAGTTTAATGAAATACGTCATTTTTTCAGATTCTATACAGTTAATCGTTAACGCCTAATGACTACAATTAGTAAATCAGAATCAATATCATTTGCGGCGGAGACCTAGAAGTACCAGGTCTCGTAGGTGCCCACCCAACCCTGAATGTAGGCATACGAGGGAAATCGGCCGATGTAGCTGCTTAGCTTCTCGATGGCAGTGATGTCCTGTGTCACCCAATGGCCGCCGATACCAATCTCCAAAGTGGGCGTATTAAATGTTGAGGTCGTCTTCTGCAAACAGAGAACAATGTAACATTATTGTAATAAGTACTCGTAATAGTTCTGATAATTACTTACCTCAACATCGATGGTGAACTCCAAAGGACTGTCGTCCAGTCCGTAGGAGAAGTACACCATAAACGGCGGTTCCGCATGCTCTCGCACTAGAGTGTCGTTGAAGGACCAGTCCAGTATCCTGGCATCGTTCTTCACATTGATGAAGATTCCCATATGCGAGGGTCCTGTCAAAGTAAAGTTAAAGCGCCTCTGCGTGGGGCTCTCCCCTTCGCTGACGTCCTGCAGCACTAGAGTGGGATAATCCGTGGGAATCTCTGGCGCCTCCGATGTCTCGATCCACAAACTGTACTCCCGGGCCTTGTTCCAGCGATGGTTGTAGAGCGGCATACCGCAGAACATTTCCTCATCGCAAAAGTCGCTAATCTGGTGAGTCTCTCCAATGGCATCGATTTCATCTAAAAGAGTTTTAAGGATTAGTATCAGTTTCTGCAAGAGTTTTAGCTATATTTAAGCTTACCTCTCGCTATTTCGAAGCGTCTGTCCTGGGGATAAATGTAGAGACCGGACTCATCTATACGAGTGCTTCCATCGGCATTGTGCAGCCGACGATGGGCATGCTGTATGGAAATTAATTTAATTATATTAATTTTATTTTTTAAATGAAATAAAACTTACAATCACTGAGTAGCGCTGCGGCGAGGTCTTCTCCTTGTAGGGGAAACCCGCACTTGTGACGGAAATAATGATAAAGAGAATGGTTATGCCCAGGAAGCAAAGTACTATCGTCCTAGTCTTGCGGAAAAACATGATGAGAGGGGCCTGTAATATAAATTTTTGAAATAATTTAGAATTCATTGAGAATGCTATAGAAATCACTGTAAGCTTAATATCCTTTTAACAGATGCCTTAAAGTATGCAATGCAGTTTTTTAGACACCAAATTTAGCATACTTTTGGGCACATTTTAAAGTTTATTAAATAACCTGATAACACTTACAATAAAGCCAGCAAACATAAGCGAGAACATCCAGACCAGTACAGCTATAACCAAATCCGGATTCATTGATGATCCCGAGCGTCCCTGCATCGGCATCAAAGTGGCCAAGGCCGTGGTGCACAGATAGGTGAAGTAGACGAAGGGCAGGATCTGGCAGACGGTCACAGCAATGGCAAACAAATAGGCTGAAAAACAAAAATTCTATAAATACTTAAAAGAAATGAGTAAATAAGTACTCACCCTTGCGATGCCACTTGGTCACCAGGTTGACAATCAAAGCCACAATATCGAACAGCACACAAAGCATTATCAAATAGGCCGATCGGATACTCAGTCCCGTGAGTGTTAGCATGATCAGAATCAGGCAAATACAATGCGAGTGCATAAACAGCTGAATGCGAAAGCCCAGACCCAAGGGATCCCGCTTCGTCTTCTCCAGATACAGGGCCGGCAGAATGCTCATTCCGAAGATAATGGGCGCCAGATACAGGCCAAAGATGGTCCACGAAGAGGTGAACCAGGACATCGAACGATTCACACCATCCATAAATACAGCGACCAGGAGAGCCAGGCCCACGGCCAGGATCAGGGACGTGAACTGGATGGCCAGGGTTATGGAAAAGCGAAGCAGGACTCCCTTCCAGCTGCAGCCCGAACGCAGGCACATAAAGTAAATCGAAATTCCAATGCCCAGGAGAGCGATCAAAGCCACCACCACGTTGACAATGATGCTCGTTGTCTGCGTGTAGAATATCATGAACCAGCCCAGAAAGTCGTAGAACACGTTGTGTCCCTCGGAATAGGACTGAAAAGGAAAAGGATTTTGTATAAAATCCACTTCTTTCTGAAGTTCCAACCAACTTACAGCTGTGTCATCAACCTCCGGGGCATTGGCCAAAGCCTTTGCCAAGGATAGGACATTGTCGCCTGTATGCTGGAAAGAGGCACGCGGAAAGGCATTGATCCTGTCATATTTTGTGTGATACACATAGCCATTGAAGATGTAGGCCATGTCCAGGCCGGGAACACCGCCATAATCCCGAAAGATGCGAAAGTCCGTGTCAGAGGGAATATAGCCAGCTTGGAAGAGTTCCTCGGCAAGGGTATTGGCAAAGGGATGCGGCACATTCCGGTAGTAGTTCATCAGCCAGGGATGATTGGGTCCCGATTGGAACAATATCTCTCTGCCGCCGCTGCCAGCCGAGTCCAGGTTGATGAGAGCTCTATGGTGATGAAAGTGATTAAAGAATTATCCGTTAATGAACATTTCCAAGTAAAACTCACTTGCAGTTCCTCGCCCACTTGTGCTGGGTAATGAAGGCATGCGAAGCCTGCAGAGGATTCTCCTCGGCTCCATTGAACAGAAAGACAATGGGATGAGCCAGTGGCTCATCTGACTTTGCTATCACACGCATCACCTCGAGCATGGTTACCACCATGGAGCCATCGTCGCCGGCTCCCGGACTTCCGGGCACCGAGTCGTAGTGACTGTTGATCAGCAGGTAGTTCTCATTGGTGGTGTTCCGCTCGGACAGCTTCACCACCACATTCTGGATGCCCTGGTACATGTTGACCATCTCCCAGTGCATGTAGGCACCGCTGGCCTGCTGGACATCCACCTCGATCTCGAGATGTTCACTCATCTCGGCCTCCACCTTGGCCACTTCGGCACGCAGGAACTCCACGGTGGTCTCCTCATTGGCCAAGCTACCCACGACGCGAGGTCCAATCCTTGTCAGCTCAATAAGCGTATCCTCGGCCCGCTGGGCGATGAAGGAACCCGGATGACTGGCCTCATCGCTGCGCAGCAGTGGCTGTGGCATATGGTTCATCTGGGTGTTGACCAGCGAGAGGTAGAGCACCAGCCAGAAGCCGAAGAAGGCGGGCGCATAGTACCATTGCAGCTTCTTGGGCACCTCGAAGTCCACATCGATGTGGTATTTGGAGTTGAACTAAGGAGAGGTAACAGAAGATTTTTGAGGTTCTGGTTAAAACAATTTAGGTTTCTAAATAAAGGAAGGAAGCTTTGTTCCTTAGAACTAGTATTCCCTATTAAAAACCCCATTTAAGTTTCAATTTTTCAGCGATATTGCTCTCAGGAACAACCCGGATTAGTCAATTATAATTATAGGCTGGCTTTATGGTGAATCAATATCTAATCTCCGACTGGCATGTCTGGACGAATACAAATTACCCAGCCGAAAAGCTGATATCTCACGTTTTCGGGGAACTGACTTTGGATCGCCTCGGAAAAATCCGTAAAGTGCACAACGTCCACGCCGCGTGAACTGAATCTCGTTACTGAGCCAGCATATATCAGAATCTGCCTACCCCCCCTGGGGGATTTATTGTTTTACAATTCCTGTGTGTGTGTGCTAATCGATAAGCGTTTCCCCAGGCACGGTTTCTTAATTTCTTTTTGATTTTTGTCCCTTTTTTTTTGTCTAAACAATGGTCGACATTGAAATCGTGCTTCGTCGCGTGTTCGGTTCATGATTCACGGGCGTGTGGTCAACGTGAGATTATCGAGGACCATAAACCCGCTGAAGTTGCGGCCATAAAACGATAACGC
>VNJS01002320.1:0-22939 GCA_008042575.1 Drosophila watanabei | reverse complement strand
GACCATCAGCCAGCAGAGGACGTCCCTGACACTAGGAAACAGGCAGAAATAATGCTAACATCGATGAAAACATAAAATTTTATGAATAAATATTTAAATAAGAATTAATTACACCGATTTTTATTAATAGGGGGGAATTTTTAGGTATTTTCTATAGCTTTTCTTCCTGGCGAATTCCGGCAGAATTCCTGGCGAATTCCGGGAGAATTCCTGGCGAATTCCGGCAGAATTCCTGGCGAATTCCGGCAGAATTCCTGGCTATTCTTTTTCGAAATTCAATTGGTTTTCGAACTCGCACAGGAATTCCGGGCGAATTCCTGGCGAATTCCGCGGGAAATTCCCGGCGAATTCCCGAGAAAATCCCGAGGAATTCCTCGTGTTCCGGGCCACGAACGCATGCCCCGAACAAACTCCTGGCGAAAATCCGGGGGAATTCCTGGCGAAATGCCACTAAATCCGGGGGAATTCCTGGCGAATTCCTCCGGATTGGTACTGAAGGGAATAAATAAAAGCTAAAAATAGAACAAATACCTGTCTCCCTTTTTCCCCTTGCCTACAAGCGTAGGGCAGGCAAAGCATAGTAGATGCCCTCTCTATATTGTTCTATACTCTTTGGTTCAAATTGCGTTTGCTTCGATAACGACTAGTTTTTATCGATTTCTACCTGACACTCGGACTATCAAACAAGTTTCACCACCAAATCTATAAAAAACCTTAGCAACTGAAAGATGAAGCAATGCTGTCTTGAGGCACTTCTCGAGCTATGGACTGAAAATGTAAAAGAATTTTGGAAGAACTACATCCTATATGGAGATGGTCTCTCTCCAGAAACGGAAAATGGAAACAGAAAAAATTAGCGTTTTTTAAAACTAAAAAAAGAATAATAAATTTCAAATTTAATATATAAATCAAAAAATATTTATTAAGTATTTCCAGGTTGAAAAGCATGTCTTCTTCATTACCGGCTACCGTCATCTCTTGGTGAGGAAATCAGATGTATGCTCGCCACCAAGAGTTTTGATAGCATTCATAGCTTTGGAAAGGCTGAAATGACACGCTACGGTGCGGTATTCCGCAGAGAATCCCAAGAAGTACAAGGCAATTCCACTTCGCTTCTTCAAAGAAAAAGATGAAAAGGAGAATCTTGCTTGAGAAGATTTGGAAGCCGTTAAACCAATCCCTGCAATGGGGTTCCAAGTTTTGCAGCTCCTCAACAGCTCCTGGTGACTTCGCGGCCAAACAAGTACCTTCATCATGGTTAATTTATTGTGTTCCATTGCTAAGGTTTTTAGGCTTTCGTCGATATTAGAATCGCTCATATGCCTCATTTACTTTAAAATAAATACTGACAACTATCTGTCAAACAAACCCAATAAGGCAACTTCTTGTTGTAGAAACACACATTCTGCGTTTTGCGTTTACTTCGATAACGATAGGTAACGCAGGATAGTGTAAAAAGAACGTAATACGTGAATTTCTACTGATCGAGCAAATTAATTTGGTAGGAGCTTGGCTTTCCCTATATAAAGATCTAAGCTCTTCACTGCTTTTAAACATATCTTGATCAACTCTTGGTTATGAGCTTTATATATTGTTTTAGAAATTTCTCTTGCAATACAAACACCAACATACTCGTACTCGATTTTTTTATTTATTTAAAAAACAGCAACTTTCTCCCATTATTAGCGATATCCTTACCTCTGACCGGGTAAGAAGTGTCTTTTAATGATATGCTCCGACTCACATCAGGTGGGCAGAGGCAAGGATAGGTGTCTTAAAATAATTTCAGTGTTTACATCAAAGGACAATTCAACATGTAGTAAAGAATATAAATCATCGTGCATCTCAAAATTCGATTTACACACATTTAGTGCAATTGGTCGAAAATAACGCGACGGTCTTGAAGGAACCGAGAAACTCAACTGACTTAATAGATACGATGAAGAAATGTGACCATTAATGAGTTTGTGAAGGAACATCACTCCGTGGCAGGTCCGACGATCCTTCAGCGAGGGCAGGCACAGAAGACGCAGCCTGTCGTTATAGGAAGGGAGATGACGATGTGATTCCCAGTTAAGTCCCCGTAGAGCAAACAAAAGGAATTGTTTCTGAACTCATTCAATAAGGTCTTGAAATTTCGCATATTGAGGGGACCATACGCACGAACAATATTCCAGAATTGCGCGAGCAAGAGAGACATAAAGAAGTTTAGTGGTATAGGGATCATCAAACTCCTTCGACTTGCGCTTAAGGCGAAAACCCGTTTGGCTTTACCAACAATTATGCCAATATGGTCGGTGAAGTTTAAGTTATGTTTAAACAGAATTCCAAGGTCAGTAACTGAATAGATGCGTTCAAGAAAACTTTTCCCAATTGAATAATTTTCAAAGAACCATTAAAAAAAAAAGAATAAATAAATTTACACTTAGAGTTGTTGAGGAATAGCAAATTGTTGCTACACTAGTACAACATATTGCTCAAGCCATTTTGCAAAAGCGTATGAGAGTCTGAATTCGTCAGTCACACAATCAAAGGCTTTGCTAAAGTCTGTTAAAATAACATCAGTTTGTGTGTCGTACTTAAACGCGTTTCTTATGACAGCACAAAACTCAAGATGGTTTGTGGAAGTAGACCTGTGTTTCACAACGCCATGCTGCAAGAGGACATTAATGAGCTACATTGGCGTTGAAGCTGAGCAGTAACTAATAGTTCGAATAATTTGAGAATCGCACTAAGCTTTGCAATCCCTTTGTAGCTTTCGATGTTGGATTTACTACCCTTTTTGTGATGGGGAATTCTGCAGGATTCCTTCCAACATTCAATAATAAATGAAAGCTGAAGGGATTACTAATATAGCTTGGACAGTGGTCTACATAGGACACTAGCAAAATTTCTCAGAACACAGCTGGGTACCAGATCCGGGCCGGAAGAAAAGGAAGGCTTGAGTATTTTAAGGTTCTGAAGAACATCATCATCACCGATCGTGAGCATAAAGATGCAATTGAAGTGCGGAAGAGAATAAAAGTATGATGAGGTAGTGTCAAAACTAATATATGAGTACGATGATTGCAAAAATTAAGCGAATTAACTCGCGATGTCAAGCTCGTTAGAAGCGAACTCAGTGTTGAGATTTCATGCTTAGTCTTCGACGGGGATGGAAGTGTTTTTGTCAAGAGCCTGAGTTGAGTTCTTTCTACAATATATATAAATCGAATGCGATATATAAATAAATATTGTTAGCTTAATTTAATGAGCGGCGATCAACATAAAGAGCGTAGAAGCTCCGTTAACCAAAGAAGCGGTTGTTATTCGTATTTCTCAACACGCGATACCGACGTATAAAAACGTCTTCAAAAAGCAACCCGGCCTTACTGGCCGTCGAAAACACGAGAGAGCGCTCTCCATCACCAGCCCTACTTATTCCAACTCCTACATCATGGAGCTATCAATGCCAGACCCCACCACCACCGGCTTCTATGGAAGACGCACCAACAACAAGCAGTGCTGCAATTTCTCTTTCCTCAGCAAAAGAAATGGCAACAACTAAAACAACGACCAATATTGCGAAATCGGTGTCAACGGCTCCAATGCCAACTGCAAGGGCAACAAAAACCGTAAGTTTCGATAAGCAACAAGCGGCTCCGGCCATACAGACCGGTATGGATCGCTACATCCAGACTATGCGTAAGCTTAGTCCGCAAAACACGGCTGGTAACAAACCAAAATTTAACAATATCATTCAATCCACCGAACAAGCAAGGAGTTCCAACAACACCAACCGATTTTTTCTCTTAGCAGATGCTGAGAGCCAAGCTTAGCCGGAGCAGGTGACCCAAAAGAAACCAAAACCTCCACCTATTTATATAAGCGAAAAAAGTTCAAACGCCCTGGTCAACAAAATTGTTGCGCTGGCCGAGGATTATCATTTCATGTTGTTCCGCTTATAAAAGGGAACATTCACCAAACCAAAGTTTAATCCAAATATGAAGAGCACTTCCGAGCTGTGTCTAAATACCTGGAGGAAACAATAAAGAATTTTTACATCTACCAACTAAAAAGCAGCAAAGGACTACAAGTATTTGAAGCCCTTAAAGACAAGGGATTCTCTGCTAAGAATGTCAGCAACATTATCAACAAAAACAAAAAGCCGCAAGAACTCTTCAAGGTCGAGCTAGAGCCAGACAGCAAAACCTTAAGGAAAAATGACGTGCACCTGATCTGCAAGCTGCATCGGAGAAACCCCATAAACGCAACGGTACAGTATAATGAACAAATTGTCAGGAGTATGGAAACACCAGGACATACTGCACACTTCGGTCAGTCTGCAGAGACTTCCACAATTCCGCTCACTGCCCTGCTAACAAAAAAGACCCTCGTACCAAAAAATTTGGGAACTGCGGAGCTGAAGAGTCGTATGCGACGAGCGACAGCTACGCGACAACAAAATACAAAAAATGTGTATTATAAATCAACAACTATGCCAGACGTATTTTTCGGCAAGGCAGCCAGATCATTCTTCGGTCCGGTCAGTACCACCAACGGCATCTCCTACGCTGATGCTCAAGGAACTGACATGGAAAGTCCACTCCAGCCACACTTAGAAAACGCTCAGCAGGTCCCTGTCCAGTCGCAAAACAATTTGGAAACTATGATGTTTACCATGCAACAAAGAATAATTGAGCTCATATCATTTATGAAGGCGACCATGCAAACGCTGGCTTAGAACCAGGATATGGTGATTCAGCTGTTTGTATCGCTACAGTCCAAATAATCAAAGCCCAATCTACGCATATCCATGCGGAATGCCAACGGCATTTCACGGTATAAGCTTGAAATAACTCAATACCTGAATGGAAATCACATCGACGCCATGCTGCTGGTTAAAACGCACCTCAGAAGCCGATATAACTTCCATTTTCGGGGTTATACCTTCTACCGCACAGATCATACCCATGGAAAAGCCCACGGCGGCACCGGCATCTTAATTAGAGAACGCATCAAACACCATTTTCATCAAAGGCTTGCAACAAATCTATAAAAGTGCAGTCAGGAAACGACAACCTTTGCATCGTCGCTGTCTATTGCCCATTTCGCTTTACAATCTCTGGAGACTACAACGCCAAGAATACGCACTGGGGATCACTACTTGTTACTTCCAAGGGGAGGAAACTTTATAATGCACTTATAAATGTGAACAATAGGTTGGACTACGTTTCGCCTGATAGCCCCACATATTGGCCAGCCGATCCCAGACAGATACCATCTCTAATTGATTTCGCTGTGACAAAAAACATCCCACGCCATCTAATAAGCGCCAAGGCCCTACCGGACCTCTCATCAGACCACTCTCCACTATTGATAACCCTTATTCAAAACCCAGAAGTTACGGACCACCCCAACAGGCTGACGTCGCACAGAACTAACTGGATGAAATACAGGAAGTATGTGAGTTCCCATTTTGAGCTAACCCCCCAGCTCAATATCGAAACGAACATTGACTGTTCTACTGCCGCCCTGGAAGAGGTATTCGTAAAGCAGCCAGGATCTCAACATCACAAAGGAAAGATATGCAAATATAGGAGTTTTAAACCAACCTGTAAATTGAACAGCTCGTTCTGGAAAAGAGGCGTCTGCGACGGGCGTGGCAAACCAGTAGATCGCCATGCTCAAAGCAACGTCTAAATGAAGCCACCCGCAAACTCAACCGAGCTCTGAAGCAAGCTGCTGAAAACGCACAACTAAGATATATTGAGAAACTCCCACCAACTAGTATAAAACATCCTTTGTAGATAGCTCACCCAAATCTAAGCTCTCCGGTTGAAACCGTCTCCCCGATAAGAAACTTTTCAGGTTGCAGAGTAGCGACTCAGACAGAGCCGAAACATTTGCCTCACATCTCAAGGGCGTCTTCCAGCCGAATCCCGCTGCAAAACATTTCGTTCTACCGCGAATCCAACCTGGAAGTAAATCCATGATAATAAGTCATAAGTCACGACTACTACCCAAAAAAATTTAAAAATTCTATTATTATGATTATACCGAAGCCAGGAAAAGATCACACGATTCCGTCCTCGTACAGGCCAATAAGTTTATTATCATGCCTCTCCAAATTGTTCGAAAAAAGCCTTCTAGCATGCATAATACCATGTATGAGAGCTCATAACATTATCCCAGCCAATTAATTTAGCTTCAGAGAAAAACCTAGAGCTCTTGAGCAAGTTAACAGAATAACATTAGGGATTCACAAAGGCTTTGAACATAGAAAAGATTTAAGCTCGAAATTCTTCGACGTATCTCAAGCTTCGACCGCGTCTGGCTAATCGGTCCTATGTATAAAATAAAAACACATTTGCCTGGGTACACTCATAAATTACTGGAGTCGTATCTCTACAATATTGTCCTCTCAGTGAGGTGCAACACAACAACATCCGACAACTACCAAATCGAAACTGGAGTCCCACAAGGAAGCGCACTTTGACCAACTCTATTCGTCCTTAACACAGCGGATATTCCCACGAGCGACCGTCCAATAATATCCACTTTCGTCGACGATACTGCGATTCTCAGCCGCTCCAGATGCCCAGTCCGTGAAACATCCGAACTGGCCAACCACCTCACGGTAGTAGAGAAGTTGCAAGCTGACTGGCGTATCAAAATAATAGAGCAAAAGTGTAAACAATCACTCTTAACAGACAAACATGTCCTCCCCCCAGATCCCCCAGTTTAATGTACCAAGTGCCAACATGTGTACCAAGATATACAAATTTTTTTACTAAAATGAACAAATATTTTATACAAAATTGTAATTTTTGTTTTTAAACTCCGTAGTATTCCTGCTGTTCGGGATGTTTAACTTGTTGAGATGCGTCTCCTCCTTTTTAAAATGTGCTCATACACAACCCACACAATATGTTAAATTTGGCAATTCCGAGAATTTCAGAGTTCCCAGAATTGACGGATAATTAATTGGGATTCTCCGTATCCCAGGTATTCCACAATTAAATACCATCAATATGAAGTTTGTTTTATGTTCTCGAATTGTCCTTTTAAAATTCATTTTGTTTAACACAACTGGTCCGTTCTAAGTTCAAAATCAAAGAGTAAGAGGAACTAAAAAGGAAGAATTCAGGACACTTTTAGTGTTACCAGCTTACATTTGGCCCAGAATCTTTTGCTTTCAAAAATATAAAAATGGGATTTTTCCATAGTCTTCTTTTTGAAATAGGTCTAACAAAAAATTGCCAAATTCTCTATTTCAGGGATTAGAATATAAATATCTATTGGATTTTTAATATCTTGGCTTGTTAAATCATTTATTCTATTAAAACAGTGCTTTTGACATTAATTTCAGACCCTATCATGAAGGTTAAGAACTATTTTTAGATGGTCCAATGTAAGTTTATTACTGGTCGCTGCTATTGCCCTCCTGATTTGATTAATGTTTATGTATATTTCAGTAAGGTATTTGGCTACGGTATCGATCTTTATTGTTAATATACATAACATTTGAGAATATTTTTCTTTTTTTTTAATCAAGAACGCTTCTAGCCTCAGACATCTAATTTTTATTTGCTTTATGTTGGTTAAATTAAGTAAAATATGTTTGTTTATTGGGAAGACAACAAATATGCTACCCGTTGGCAAATAAATAATTTCAAACGCACGAATAGGTCGAATTAATTATGCCGTGTTTATTACGTTCTCGGTCTAGTCGGAGCTGCAATTGCCGATCAAAAAGCTTGGCTTTACTATTAGATGTTTTCAAATGGCATGAGCTTAATATTTATAATACAATGAGATAGCGCGGCAGCTTAGCCGAGAAAAGAAAAAGAAGAATAGAAATATGAAAAGAGAATGACGAAGAGCGCAGCAGGCGCAGCGGTACACCTACTCGCGCATGACTATGTGCTGGCGGTCTGCTTCGAAATATGACTAAGCATATTGTGAGAGACATTTGCTTTTTAAATTTTGTGAAACAGCGATTATCTTTAAATGATTTTTTTCTATATTATGCAATTTGAGCCCGAGTAAAGCAAAAAAAAAAAAAAATGGATAGATTATGTATTTTAATACAGTTGTATGATCCACAGATACACAGGTTAACAATATTCGCTGTAGTACTCTTAGCCTGTACTTTATTGGAACTTTTAGAGCCCATAATCGGTAAAATGTTTCATTTTAGGTATAATATTTATATATATATATTTTTTTTTTTAATTAAAACAAGTAAGAAAGCTAACTTCGGCACGCCGAAATTGGTATTCCCTTGCAGATTCCAATTGTATAAACTATAATCTATCCCAATATTATATAATATGAACTACTTTTATATTCATACAATTTTTACAGTTTACAATTTTTTTTACATTTTTAAATGTAAAGTAATATGTAATTTTTTTCCACACTTACCGATCCTTCGTATGGCAGCTAAATGAAATAGTCGTCCATTTCTTATAAAGTTTACAACAAAATTCTAAAAAAAATATGAAATACTAGTATCTGAAAGAAGAAGAAATTATGTTGATAACTGACAAAGCTATAATTTTTTTTTCTAAAAATTTCATATGGCAGCTATATGATATAGTAGTCCGAATTTTATAAAACTAAATCCAAAAATCTAGCATATTATATGTAGCTTATAAACGAGAGTGGATCACGATATGTTAAAAAACAGTGAAGTTATAGTTTTTATCAACAATTTTACGGATCGCTTGTATGGCAGCTATATGATATAATTGACTGATCTGGCCCGTTCCGATATGTACGAGTGAGAGTATATAGAGGACTATCTGCAAAGTTTCATTCAGATAGCTTCAAAACTGTTTGCGTATAAACGGACAGACAGACAGACGGACAGACAGACAGACGGACAGACAGACAGACGGACAGACTTACAGACGGACATGGTTAAATCGACTCGGCTGTTGATGCTGATCAAGAATATATATTCTTTATAGGGTCGGAGATGACTCCTTCACTGTCGGTTCGCAATGTCGGTTTTTTTTTTTGGTTGACTACTTCTTTGATGTCTGCTGTTGGCAATGTGGGGATTCCAAGGGTCCACCGCAGTCATTTGGACATCTCCGTTTCATTGTTTTCAGCTTCTTTGAGGTAGACGGCGTTAGTTCTATTTTCATATGTGGTATTTATATGTTTTTAGTGAGTAGATGTGCTGGGACTTTTTTGTTTTTAAATACAATTAAAGGATGAGCTCAGGTTGTAATTTTCCCTCACTGCGTTGCAAACTTCTGACTGAAATTAAAATACCCTGCAAGGGTATACCAATTAAAACTTTGTCAGTTTTCAACATAACTTCTTCTAATTTGAGATAAAAGTGTTTGTCAGATCTTAAATTATGGTTGGTCAGTGTAAAAGAGTTCAATCAAATGCGTGTACCAAGTGACAATTCTTTTTTAGTACGCTTTGTTTCGTCTATTCGCCAGATGGTCAGGTTAGTTCGATGCGAACATGAGAGAAATGTTGCGTGAGGTTAGAGGTTAAAGGTTAACACGGGTGAAATGACTATTAGATTAATTAATTCAAACAAAACTGTGTAGCGGTGTCCATATCGTTTGAGTCCAAATGAAAAAGAAATTGTACGTGAAAGGATAACAGAATTGTTAAACTGTAACACTATTCGACCTAGTTTTTCCTCCTATGCTAGCCCTATACTCTTGGTTAAAAAGAAGAACGAATCCGATCGACTTTGCGTTGACTATCGTGAACTGAACAGCAATACTGTTTCTGACAGATATCCCTTACCACTTATCAACGACCAGATTGCTAGACTTGCGGATGCAAAATATTTTACTTGTCTGGATATGGCTAGTGGATACCATCAGATACCCATTCATCCCGATTCTGTTGAATATACCGCTTTTGTTACACCTGTCGGGCACTATGAGTATCTGACAATGCCATTTGGCCTCAAGAACGCCCCGTCTGTTTTCCAGCGAGCCATTATGAACGCATTGGGAAATCTTGCATATTCTTATGTAATAGTCTATATGGACGATATCATGGTGGTGCCATCTACCATAGCTTTAGGTATGGAAAGTTTGAGGATTGTGTTGGATGTGTTGACTGCAGCGGGATTCTCTTTTAACATAGCAAAATGTGAATTCTTAAAAGCTACCGTACAATACTTGGGGTATGAGGTACGAGCTGGAGAGTTAAGGCCTAATCCGCGAAAAATTCTTGCGTTAAATTGCTTTCCACCACCGCAAACAGTTCGTAGAGTAAGACAGTTTATAGGATTGGCGTCTTATTTTAGAAAATTCGTGCCTCGGTTCTCGGTTCTCACAGATTATGAAACCGATATATTCCTTAACTTCGAGTAAAAGTTTGTTTAATTGGAATAACGAGTTGAAAGATATTAGAAAAATTACTATTGCTATCCTTATACTTATACTTGTACTATACTTGTACTTATACTTGTTATTTGTGATCCACAACAGCCAATAGAGTTACACACAGATGCAAGCTCTTACGCTGCAATGTTAATGCATAGAATTAATGGTAGTCTTCATGTAATAGAGTATTTAGTAAAACTACTTCCCCTGCAGAGTCTAGATACCATTCATACCAATTGGAAACCTTGGCTGTGATAGAATCCGTTAAACAGTTCCGTCATTATTTAGTAGGTCGTACGTTTGTAGTGTATATTGATTGTAGTTCTCTTAAATTAACGCGGACAAAAATTGATTTGACACCAAGAGTGCATCGTTAGTGGGCGTATTTGCAGTCGTTTGATTTCAAAATTGAGTATAGAGAAGGAAAGTGCATGGCGCATGTGGATTTTTTAATCGAGAAATCACATTCAGGAAGCCACAAAAGTTGAAAAGTCTTTAGTCCCTGAAAAGCGTGTAAACTTGGCAGAAATCTCAAGTGATTGGCTTGCTGCTGAACAACGCCAGGATTCTGAAATTACTGATATCATTAACAAATTTAACTCTAAAGAGTTTACAGATGATGTTGCACAGACTTATGAGTTGAAAAAAGGTGTCTTGTTTCGTAAAGTTCAGAGAAAAAAAGAACCCGTTGTTTGCCAGTAGTGCCCCATGCATTTCGATGGTCAGTAATAAATCAAGTGCACGAGTCCATCATGCATTTGGAATGGAAAAAGACTCTTGACAAAACTTTTCAATATTATTGGTTTGCTAGGATGAATTAATATGTTAGGAAGTTTGTCGATAGCTGCATTACATGTAAAAGTGTTAAGGGTTCATCTGGGAAGATACAAGCCGAGTTACACGGTGCATATCGACATTACTGAAAAATTAAGTGGGAAGAATGATCTTAAGGAATATGTGATAGTACAAATTGACGCCTTAACAAAATTTGTTTATTTGTTTCATACCTTAAGATTAGATTCTGACAGTTTTATTCAGGCAATGAAATCATCTATTTCTTTGTTCGGAATACCGCAGCGTATAATAGCTGATCAGGGTAGATGTTTTACTAGTGGGAAATTTTCAGAATTTTGTACATCACAGAAGATTAAGCTTCATCTTATAGCTACAGGAGGTAGCAGTGCAAACGGCAAATGCAAATGGTATTTGAAATTGATGAGTAAAAAACAAGCTATAATCACGGATTTATAAGTCATATTTGAAATACTAAGATTACAGTACACGAGGACGTGTAATTGTCAGAATGGCCGTGTCGGACCTTAAAATATGGTTGGTCAGTGTAAAAGAATTCAATCAAATGCGTGTACCAAGTGACAATTCTTTTTTAGTACGCTTTGTTTCGTCTATTCGCCAGATGGTCAGGTTAGTTCGATGCGAACATGAGAGAAATGTTGCGTGAGGTTAGAGGTTTGAGGTTAAAGGTATGAGAAAGAGATGCACACTACGATTGTTGTGCATGTATGCTTGAGCCACTGCTTGAGACAGAGATAAAAGTATGTTGGTTGCAGCATTATCTGAAAAGCATTTTCGGAATGCTAGGGGGCTGATAGGAAGCCTCAAGTTGGCAGTGGCATAATCAAGTTTATTCGCCGTATACAATCTACGCAATAATATGGAAAATTCTAAGGTTAACCCGACATATTCAATATTATTTCACAATTTCGTTTTTAATTTTAGTAAAATCGGACGACTATATCATATAGCTGCCATTCAAACGATCGGTAAATGTGGAGGTAAATTACATTTTAGTTTACATGTAAAAATGTAAAAAAAAAATTTAAAACTGTAAAAATAAAATTGAATTGAAAGAGAGTCATTTTAATATAGACAGGGTTAGATTATAAATAATGCATTTGGAATCTGCAAGGGTATACAAACATCGGCGTGCGGAATTTAGCTTCCTTTCTTGTTTTTATTAAAAATTCCCGACCGTTCCTATGGCATCTGAAATAGAAGTCCGATTTTTATAAAATTCAATTCTAAACTCTAAAATAATATATACAGCTCATAACCGAGAGTTGGTCAAGATATGTTAGGAAACAGTGAAGTTATAATTTTTTTCTACAATTTTACGGATCGCTTGTATGACAGCTATATGATATAATTGACTGATCTGGCCCGTTCCGATATGTACGAGTGAGAGTATATAGAGGACTATCTGCAAAGTTTCATTCAGATAGCTTCAAAACTGTTTGCGTATAAACGGACAGACAGACAGACGGACAGACAGACAGACGGACAGACGGACATGGCTAGATCGACTCGGCTGTTGATACTGATTGAGAATATATATACTTTATAGGGCCGGAAATGCTTCCTGCACTGCGTTGCTAACTTTTGACTGGAATTATAATACCCTGCAAGGTTATAAAAAAAAGTGCATGGCAGTGCAAAAAATGTTCCAGGCGGCTGCCATGTCAGTACACATGTACAGATTAGACCAATTAAATTCAGATATCAAATAAGGCTATGAAATTAAGCTTTTCGAAACCAGCTTATTTTAATTCAGATTTACTCATAACGACCATTTCCGTATCGATAGTCACATTGGAAGTGGGATGGTAAGGATCTTTAGGTAGCGTCTATAGACCAACTTGAATTAAGTCAATATCTAGAGGATCATAGACAAAATTAGATTCCAGTAAACGATTTTAAAAAATACTGACATGGTTAACTTAAGATAAGGATTTGTAAAGCAAGCCATCAATAAGGTCGTGCTCTGCCACAATCTAAAGGACATTTGACACATCATTCACTAAAAAATTTGTTTCTTAATTGGTTTATGGGTTTTTTGAAAGCATGAAATGATTATGCCGTTAATAACCCGGATAAGGATGAAGAGTTTCAACTTATTAGACTAACTCCCTTAGTTTCTCAACATGATTCTCTCTTGCTGACCCGCCCACTGAACTATAAGTAGCGTCTATATTATAACCACGTCAGGCACAACGTGACTTTCAAGAAAGTGTTCTTTGAATACATTGACAAAAGAGTAGGTGTGCCAAAAGAAGGTTGATCTCAATGATATAGCGGTCAGTAAGTTTGCGAGAAAGTAAAAAAAAAAAAATTATAGAATTCGTTATTTACTTATAGTACGCAAATGGCTGAATTTATTTTATACTTTAATATATTGGTCAAATGCACCAATGAAAATTGATCCTCATCTGCAGTCAACTGTGACTTCTCGCCGGCCTACTTGTGGCCCACCGGCGCCTTTTCCTCTGGCTTCGGGACGAGTTTAAGGCGCACCATCTCCTCGAGCAGCGTGGATCCCAGGTGGCAAGGGTTCGCCGTCATCCGGACGCCAGCCCTCTGAAGGGCATCCACTTTGTCCTTCGCCGCGCCCTTGCCGCCAGAGATGATAGCACCGGCGTGACCCATCCGACGTCCTGGGGGTGCGGTTTGGCCGGCGATAAAGCCCACAACCGGCTTGGCCTCACAGCCTGTATTGTTTTTTAGCAAGAAGTCGGCCGCTTCCTCCTCAGCGCTGCCCCCGATCTCACCAATTAATATAATTCCCTTGATTTCCTTGTCAGGCAGGAAGACACGAAGGGCGTCAATAAAGCTGGTCCCGTTAAAGGGGTCGCCGCCACAACCTACGCAAAGGGCTTGTCCAAGGCCCACCTTGGTGGTCTGCTGCACAGACTCGTAGGTTAGCGTTCCTGACCGAGATACGATGCCCACGGATCCTCGTTTGTGGATATCCCCTGGCATAATTCCGATTTTGCATTGGTCCGGCGAGATTATGCCTGGACAGTTTGGACCTAGCAAGCGACTTTTTTCTTGAGAGCGCAGCATCTGCATAATCCGAACCATATCCGTCTGCGGTATGCCCTCGGTAATGGCAACGATAAGACCGATCTCACTCTCGATCGCCGCGCAGATGCCCTCGGCAGCGGAAGGTGGTGGTATAAAGATTACAGTAGCATCAGGCTTGACCGCATTTACGGCTTCCGAGACGGAGGTGAATACGGGCTTTCCCAAATGTTCTGTGCCACCCTTTTTGGGAGACACTCCGCCCACGATTTTGGTACCGTATTTGAGAGCAGCCTCCGAATGAAAGGTGGCCTGCTTACCAGTAAAACCTTGTACCAGAACCTTGGTTTCTTTGTTAATCTTAAGATTGCACACAGTTTTTCCGTAATCGGCTTTTTTTCGCAGTATTTGTAGAGAAATCCATTTATGGGAGCGTAGCAGAGTGGTGCTCCCAATTACTCGGGTCATAGACATTTCGTGCTTACTGGCTTACTGATTACCGATTTCGTATCCCTATAAATGTCAGATTGAAAAAAGGCGGGAGCTGTTTTAGTAATTATTATAATTTTTCTGAATTTGAGACGAACTGTTACCGAAAGTGATTCCCTTACGAGTGAAACCGTTGAATAGTTCACGTTATGTGGCAGAAAATCTGTGCGTGACGGGTGCGGCAGCGCCTACTCAGTTGGGTGTGTTAACTATTAAATCCAACTAAACTAAACTAAAAAACGACTAAAATTTGACACACTCACATGATTGGTGATTGTTTAATTTGGTTTGCTTAAGCAAAGAGTATAGAACTATATAGAGAGGACATGTCATACAAAAAAATGTGTCGTATGCGGGTTCCAGCAGTAGAACCCGCATTTTGACTGTTAAACCCGCATTGCTCGATTCAATTTTGAATCTAATCGCCCGGGACCCTCTCGCCTGCTTGGCCTAGTGGCTAAGGCATCGGACTACCAAGCTGAAGAGTAAGGGATCTAATACCACTTACACCTAAGGCATCCATATTTTTAGCTTTTTTATTATTATCTTTTTTTTATTCTCTTGGAAGTTATTTTAATTAAATAATTTAATTAATTTAATAAGTCAGAAGTTTGCAACGCAGTGAAGAAGCCGACTCCGATCCTATAAAATATACATATGCACAGATACACATCAACAGCCGAGTCGATCTAGCCATGTCCGTCTGTCCGTCCTTGTGTCCGCCTGCCAGTCCGGCCATATATCTTGCTTTCTTTTTTTAATATATTTTTTTAGTTTTTTTTTTATATTTATTAATTTTTTTTTTAATAATTCAATTTTTTGTGTTTTTTTATTTCATTTTATTTTTTTTATGTTTTCAATTAAATAAAATTGAATTAAGGTTAAAAAAAAAGACACTGGAAAAGCTTTAACGCGCTATATACTTTACATATATTTTAAATTAGTTGGTATCGATTCAAAACTATAATACAATAGCAAGGAAATGTTTTTTGCTAATAAAAGTTTTTAAATTTTAAGGCTTATGTAATAAAAAAAAACACAGGTTTAAAAAAAAAACACACAAAACTTAAAACCGCATCTCCGGACATTGATCCCCCATTGACATTGCTAACCAACGCTTTAACCAGCACGACCATAGATCGAGTTAAAGTTCACAGAGGAAAAAACTTTTTTACTTTTAAAGTTGATTGTATCTCGCTTTAGCAAAATCAAAAATGAAATTTCGTTCAAAATTTGTTGACGGGCTCGTACACTCATACACACAAACCCCACTTACACTTATGCATTGTGTACACAATAAATGAAAGCTAAAAACAAGAAAGGAAGCTAACTTCGGCACGCCGAAGTTTGTATACCCTTGCAGATTCCAATTGTAGGAATTATAATCTATCCCAATATAATATAATATGAATAACTTTCGTATTAATTTTATTTTTACAGTTTTACATTTTTTTAATTTTTTACATGTAAAGTAAAATGTAATTTTCTCCACATTTACCGATCGTTTGTATTGCAGCTATATGATATAGTCGTCCAATTCTTATGAAATTTACAACAAAATTCTGAAAAAATATGAAATACTTGTATCTCAAAGTAGAAGAAATTGTGTTGAAAATTGACAAAGCTTTAATTTTTTTTTTTTTCTTAAAATTTTCCTACCGTTCCAATGGCAGCTATATGATATAGTAGTCCGATTTGTTTTTAATTAAATCTAAAAATCTATTATAATATGTATAGCTTATATTCGAGAGTTTATGAATTTATGTTAAAAGCCAGTGAAGCTATAATTTTTTTTTCAACAAATTTACGGTTCGGCAGGCATAAAACGCAACTGGGTGGTAGCCCTGAAAATTAACCATACTGGAGGGACCGGAGAAAAAAACCGGGGCTGGGATGTCAGCCCAAACGTCGGTGGAAGGCGTGACCGCTACCACCGGCGGGCACGAAGGGGAGCAATCCCCTTTGCGTGTCGCCAGCGGTTACACCTCTGATGTGACGGGACAAGGTCATGTCGACGGTGCATGCGCGGCTCGTTGAGTCATTGCTTGCACGGATGGAGGAAGATCCCGAAGCTCCCAAGTGCCAGGTGGCTGAACGGGGTCAAAATCCTGAAGTACATGGATGACCCGACGAGAAAGTGGCTGACGCAAGCGGTCTGCCAACTGGAGGCACCGTGGGAGGAGGCCAAGCTGGAGGTGGTGGATAGGGAGCTAATCCCGTCCATCCCAAAGGCGAAGGTACTCTTCCCCAATGCGATCCAAGGGGACCAGGCGCTGAAGCTGCTACAGCGTCAGAATCCTGACATCCCGACCGCGAATTGGAAGGCTCTGCACCTCGCGACCCCTTTACCCAAAGAGGGGGGGCCAAAGCGCAGTCCTCCAAATCAACAAGGAGGCTGAAGACATCCTCTATCCCAGATACGGGAAGATGGCGTGGGGCATGGGTAGCGTATACCTGTGCCTCAAAAAGCGCCATCCCGGGGATAAGGATGCTCATACCTTGAAGGCAGGCGAGGTGGAGAAGGACCTAGGTCTGGAAACCATTGTGGATGCCGCCCAGGGAATGACGCTGGCCGAGACCGACGAAGAAGAAGACGGTGACCTGACGCTAGCAGTCAACCCGTCAAGTGGAGGTGAGCACGGTACCCATGACACTCAGGGTGCTGTAGCTCAACCTTCATAGAAGCAAGGTCGCCTCGCCGGAACTCCTGATAGCCATGGAGCAAGGGTCCGCCGATATAGCTTTAGTCCAAGAGCCATGGATTGCCTCTGGCAATACCGTGTCCGGACTGAAGTCCTCAAACTACAACGTGTTTTATTCACCATCGGTAAGCAGAAATAGAACCGCCGTACTTGTACGGAAGGGTCTACATGCTACCCTTATGTCTCATTACAGCTCTGATGACCTGACTGTAGTGATGCTAGAGAGCGAGAAGAAGCGCCTGCTGGCAGCCTCCTGCTACATGGCACACGACAGGACGGCCCCACCCGAAGAACTCAGGAGCGTGGTAGAAGCCAGCCCGAACGACCAGCAACTAATCGTGGGTGCAGACTCCAACGCACACCACTGCGTGTGGGGGAGCCCCAACATAAACGACAGAGGTGAGTGACTCTTAGACTTTATACTTACTACTAACCCATAGCAAACGTGGGGGAGGAACACACCTTCGTAGGTCCCACCTGCCTCGGGGCAGGTTACTATGGTATCAGAATGGAGAGTCCTTGAGAGACCATCCTTCTCAGACCATAAGTACATAAAGTTCCAGTACGAATTTGAACACTCTCCTAAACCAGCAGTCTTCAGAAACCCCAGGAATACCAATTGGGGATAGTTCAAGAAGACTATCACGACAAAGCTCTCGGCTTCTCCGGGCAGAGTAAAATCCGCGGAAGACATAGAAAAGTCCCTAGAGACGCTCTCCAAAGAATTACTAGATGCATACGCATCATGCCCGATATCGGAAGCAAGGAAGAGGACCAAGCCACCCTGGTGGAATAGAGACCTTTCATTCCAACGTAATAAACTTAAGGAATTCTTCAAAATCGTCAAAACGGCGAAAGATAAGAATATCAATGAGGAATACAAAGCCCTACTTAGGGACTACAAGAAGGAAATACGCAAGGCGCAGAGAAACTCTTGGAGAAACTTCTGCTCCATCATAGAGACTGCCCCAGAAACGGCTAGACTCAGGAAGCTGCTATGCACCAGAAACGATGTCGGGAGACTATTGTCGACCAATCAGCACGCCTACACAAAGGGCAAATCGGTGGAGACGGCACTACATTCGTTAGTAGCCACCGTCGAAAGAGCCCTACATAATAAGGAATACGCTCTCGGAGTGTTCGTGGACATATCCGGGGCATTCAACAACGTCAGTACAGACGCAATAATGAATCGCCTAGAAGCGACCAACACGCACCCCGCCATCAACAAGTGGATAGGAAATCTTCTAAGTTGCAGGCGGGTACAATCCGATTGGGCTACCGCCTCCATGGTGAGAGGAGCGCACAGAGGCACGCCGCAAGGCGGTGTCCTATCGCGCCTCCTATGGAATCTGGTGGTAGACGACCTAATCAAGAGATTCGAAAGGAAAGCACCAAAGATAACAGCCTATGCGGATGACATAAGCATAGTTATCACGGGAGTATGCCCATCGACCCTCAGCTCGATTATGGAATTAACGCTCAGGGAGATATGTGAGTGGGCGGACACGGTAGGACTCAGTATCAACGCGGATAAGACGGACCTCATTCTCTTCACCAAGAGATACAAGATACCGCGATGGATCCCCCCAAAAATTAGCACGACCATCTTGACCCCAAAAACACAGGTCAAATACCTCGGCATTGTGCTAGACAGCAAGCTGACATGGAGACCCAATGTATTGGAGAGGGTGAAAAAGGCCACCATAGCGCTATACGCATCCAAGAAGATGCTAAGCTGCACATGGGGCCTCTCGCCCGCCCTAATGCTCTGGGTCTACATATCGGTGGTGCGTCCGACACTAATGTATGGAGTCCTAGTGTGGTGGCAAGCCATGGAAAAGAAGACCTACAACAAGCTCATGGAGAGAACCCAGCGGCAGGCACTGCTCTGCATAACAGGGGCGCTGAGGTCAACCCCTACAAAAGCACTCGAAACAATAATCGGAATCGATCCCCTCGATATCCACGCGCAACTGACAGCAGGAAAGGCGGCACAACGCCTAGTTGCATCAGGAAATATGTCGCTACAAGGATTCGGGCACAGTTCAATTGGCCGAGACATGAGCAGTATATCTGACTACATGATACCAAGAACGTGCACGGATGTAAAAACTACAACATTCATGGGACCTAGTGACTGGAAAACAGGTCAGGACCATGGGCAACATCTCATCTACACCGACGGCTCCAAAATGGAAGGAGGAGTAGAAGCGGGAATATACTGTACGGACCCCGAAATGAGGCTGTCGTATAAGCTACCAAGCCAATGCAGCATATTCCAAGCGGAAGTATTCGCCATTGGGAAAGCGGCAGAGCTTGCGCCGAACATAAACCGTTCTTACGAGGCGGTCAATTTGTTCGTAGACAGTCAAGTGGCGATAAGATCCATGCAATCGTCAGCGGTCAGCTCCAAAAGTGTACTGGCAAGCAGGGAGGCACTAGATATCTTGAGCACGACTAAGTCAGTGAGGATCTACTGGGTTCCCAGCCACCAGGGCATCGATGGTAACGAAACCGCGGATGAACTTGCAAAGGAAGGCGTCGGACTGGCGAGTGAAAGAACAAAAAACTTTCCAGTTTCCCTAAGAACGCTTTAAAGTGAACTAGAGGAAAAGGCCAACTAAAAAGCAAAAGCAGATGGAGGAGAAACTCCATTACCTGCAAAATATCAAAGATCATGTGCAGAAGGCGCAACGAAAGACTCAGCAACTACGTGCTGCATCTTCCACGGAAAGATTGCAGACTGTTAGTAGGGATTCTCACAGGACACATGCCGTCAAGCTGGGCATCACCGATAACGCAAGCTGCCGGAAATGCGATGAATCTGGGGCAACCGAAACCCTGGAGCATCTCATTTGCAAATTTCCGGCGCTAACAAGGTCAAGACTAAGACACCTAGGCGCTCCGGCTCTGGCATCACTGGAAGATGCCTCCAAGAGAAAGCCGGGCGAACTACTGGCCTTCGCGAAAGACTCCTCGATCCTCAAGGACTTCGAAACTCGCATTAGCAATCTCTAGGTCCACACTAGTAGAACCCGGGCAACTAAGGGCCATTTTTGGCCTATGCTTGGCCCCATGAGGGCCGCCCGACGTAAGCTAACCTAACCTAACCTAACAGATCGTTTGTATAGCAGCTATATGATATAGTTGACCGATCCGGCTCGTTCCGACTTATATAGTAGTGAGAGTATATAGAAGACGACCTGCAAAGCTTCATTCAGATAACTTCAAAACTGAGAGACTAATTTGCGTATAATCGGACAGACGGACGGACAGACGGACGGACAGACGGACGGACAGACGGACGGACAGACGGGCATGGCTAGATCGACTCGGCTGGTGATGCTGATCAAGAATATATATACTTTATGTAGGAGATGTCTCCTTCACTGCGTTGCAAACTTCTGACTAAAATTATAATACCCTGCAAGGGTATAATAGAACAAATACCTGTCTCCCTTTTTCCCCTTGCCTACAAGCGTAGAGCAGGCAAAGCATATTAGATGCCTTCTCTATGTAGTTCTATAATCTTTGGCTAAAGTCTCACAAACTCACCTCTGCATTTACCAATCGTTCCAATGGCACCTATATGATATAGTCGACCAATTTGTATATTATTTAAACCATAATGTATTAATACAGAATGATCATGTCTCGAAGTAAATGAAAATGTGTTAAAATTTTTTGAAAGCCTGTTGAAAACCGGCAAAGTTATAATGCGTTTTTTTAACAAGTGTCCAGTTGTTTATTTGGTACCTATATGATATAGTCATCCGATCCGCCTCGTTCCGACTTATATGCTAGTAAGAGTATATAGAAGACTATATGCAAAGATTCATTCAGACAGCTTCAAATTTGAGGGAAACTGAAACGGAAAGATGGACAGAAGCACGAACGGAGGGACAGACCGACATGGCTAGATCGACTCTAGGAATCCGCATGTGTTCTTTTCCTGGCTTTGACGGAACAGTTGGCACTGCCGAGTTCTTGGCACCCACATTTAATAAAAAGTTCCGCTCGGCTTTCCGCACTGATCTCACCCCCCTATTCGCGGCCGAAATCCGAAACAATGTTTTCATCTACTCTGAGATATGAGCATTTCGTGCATGAGAAAAAACTGTACAAATAAGTTGAATATGAAAGTATATCGTATTATTAGTTATGAATACATTAATAATTATTAATTATAATTATCCAATGGCAACCTGCAGGGGAATATAAACTTTGGCGTGCTGAAATTAGCTTCCGTTCTTATTGGCTTTAAACTAAAAAAAAAAAATTTATATGTATGTCAATTTAAGAAAATATATATTTGGAGGTAGAAAAATTATTAAATTACCTTGCCAAATATGGCGAGAATTACAAAATTAAATGATACGAGGTGTCATTCTGGTACGAGAAATCGAAAATATTGGCAATTTTGGCATTGAAATATGTAAATACTTAAAAAAGTTAATAAATTTCACGTGGGGCGGGAACAATCTTAAGTGGTTGATTCATGTGGAAATGAAAGCAATGAAAGCATCTCGATGCACGGACAACGGAGAGGGGGCAGTGACAGCGAAGTTAGGGGTTGTACGAGAACGACCTACAGATGAGCTTCCCGGATTTACTCCGGCGTTTACGGGTGCAATGAGGCCGCTGGGGCCGGGTTTGTCCTCTCCAGACGGCACGGGACTCAGGGCACGGGTTGTGTACCGTCTTTCGAGGTCGGCGAGTCGAGCCCACATCTCTTGGGTCTGTTCGGAATCTTTAACTAGCGTCGCGAAGTTTCGACGTAGGTCGTCGACGAGTCCCTCGGCGGGAAACCCGAATTCGTCAGCGAAAGATAGAAGTTCGGCCTTCAGGCGGGAGTATATCCACCGCGAGGAGACCCCAGGGTTCTTAATTAAACGTGGAACGAACTCACCGGTTAGCTTCTGGTCAGCGTCCATGGTTGTTAGTTTCTTCTTTGGATCTTAGGTCTTCGTCAAAGTTAATTTCCCGCTGGATGTGTGGATGGGCCGCAGGGGCTCTCTGTTGGAGTCTTAATATAGTTTATTTTCACAATCACTCGGTCGCGTTTACTGTGCGGGGTCGCGAATAAGCTCGTGGGCTTAGAAACCGTGCGCGATTACTTGTGCGTTGCGTTTGTTTCACTGTTCACTTGTGTTCAAGATTTTTTTTTTTTCTAAGTTTTTGAGGTCATGTCGCTCGTTCTGGAGTTACGCACTCCCCGTACAGGTGGTATTATTCCTGGTGTTTCTCCCTATCGGTCCCTGCTCGGACGCCACTTGTCACGTAGTTCTCTGGCCGGGGTAAAATCTCAGTCGGGGCCAAGGAACCTATACAAGAAAATTTATATAGAAGGGTGGAACCTGTAGTAGGAATTTGTACGGGGTAGCGATATGTCCAGAAACGAGGTGCCAACCGTGCGTTTCGCTCGTCGGGCGGCGTCTGTGGTCGCCGAGCGCGATGATCTGGGACATAGACCTCGGATTCTTGGAGGTTGGAGCGCCACCTGGTGTCCGTGGTCGCGACTAGGCCTTGTGCGGGGAAATATGGCTAGCGCCACCTACGAGCCACGATCGCAGCCTA
>VNJS01002318.1:0-14435 GCA_008042575.1 Drosophila watanabei | reverse complement strand
AACTGGGTTGCACTGGACCACATATTGTGATTGTTTTCTGTGTTTTTCTGCGGTTGGCGTGCTGCGGTTTTCCGATTTTCCCCTCCGATCGAAATATTTCTGCCGTTGGTTACAAGTCAATATGGTTATTGTTATTGTCGCCAGATTGAAGGCGATTATTTCGGCCACTTGGCCAACATTCACGTGTGCCAAAAGTGACGCTGTCTTGTCTTTTTTTCTGTCTCGAAAAGCAGAGTACACACAAAAAAAAAAATTAAGCTTAACTTGGCCAAAACAGTATTAATTTTAATTCGAAAATGATTCCTTTGATCACTTTTAGTCGCTTAAGGGTTACTTTATTTATGACATAAAGTGTTTTATAATTTTCACTTAAATTTTCTCTGTGTGCACCCGCTCTTTAATGGTCGCAAGCAGTTAACAATTCATTAGGTGCTGCTGCCGCTGCTGCAACAGCAGCTGTTGCAGTTGTTGCAGTTGTTGCAGTTATTGCTGTTGCTGCTGCTACAACTGTCTTTGGCAATTGTCAATTTATGGCAAGTTGCCTGCCTTTGGGGGTCTCTCTCCCCGTGGATCCAATCATGGATCTCTTAGCCTGGTCAACTTGAGCCTGAATGGCCAAATGTGTGGCAAACGACGCTGGTCATGATTCTTGGAAGAATTCAGCTGCTGTCTCGTAAATATATAAACAATATAGTTCTGTCTGCGATCGTTGCTGGTGCCTGGTGCGATATAAGCCATATTTTAATTACGCTTTTTGGTCTGCGGAATGTCGATTGTCTCGGTCTGGCAAGGGGTTCAAGCTCTAGCTCTTAGAGATGGCAGTTGGGTAGCTATTTTATAAATTTATAAATTACATAGTTACAAATTCTTTTCACAGTTTTCCACCTCTAGAAATGATCTTATCTGCATTCTTATTCATTGCTTCACACCCAAACTTAGCTGATGACTAAATTATGGCCCTAGACTTTACGAACTAGCGGGTCTTATCTCCACCTTGGCCCCCAGATAATGCAGTATTTATATATATACTCCTATAATTGACTTCATTTCGGGCCACTCGAGTGTCGCGTATCGCTCTTCTATCTAATCTCGGCCCGGAGTAGAGTTCATCGGAAGAAACCGAGCAAAGTAATTGGACGCCCAATTGTTTGGCACTTGATTTGCCTTAATTGACTGCCGAGTTTTCCAGCGTGAGAATTGAGTGTTTTACTTGACGAGTTCCCACATCCGGTGGCTTTTCGGGAGTTCTGTTCTAGTTTTGGACCGAAAGTAGAGTACGAACGGAAGTGAGTGAGGACCAAAGGGGAAGGGAAATTAGATTAAATGAAAATGAAAAAGTTTTATTGTTGTGAATCGGAACAATGAAAGTTTTGTTTTCGGTTTTAAAGAAGGCTGAAAGGGAAATTAGAAAGAGATTTAAGAGGTTTTTAATGAAGATTTAAAGAATTAACTTGATCATTGCATGTTATTCCGAGTTAAAGCCTTTATTGATGGATTTCTTTCACAATTTCCTTAAAATTTATATAGAAATATTCAAGATTTAAAGAATTAACTTGATTATTGCGAGTAATGGCCTTTATAAACGGATTTCTTTCACTATTTCCCTAAAATTCATATATAAATATTCAAAATATTTATCAGAGTTTTCAATGAACATTTTCCTCTGTAATTTCAATATATATTTTAACTTACACACAACCTTGATTTAGGTAAAAAGATAATGGGAATAAAGCTCAATGAAAATCGAAAGTTTGCTTACCCAAAACAGGCAATTGTGACCGTCTCCCGAAATAAATTCTATTGTATTTTATAGCTATGAATATAACACAACGCAGACCGGCTAGATTTACGAGCTTCTCGAAAACTTCGTGCCTGGCATAGACAATGTGGAAGCCGCGATGATCTCGAGACCCCTTTATCGGAACCACTCCCCACAACCCCAAAACCACTTGGTCTACGCAAATATTTGTCTATTTTTAGGCCCCTCTCCTTCGTCTCCATCTTTATCTCGGTGTCTCTTCTGTGCCTTGTCTTTGTGCCTATTAATGGCCTATGCTGTGGCTTCTTCTTCTACTTTGGGGGTCTGACGTTGGGTTTGTGGTAAAAAGTTTGGGCCCGAAACTATGTATGTGCGCCACATGTGGACCATGTTGCGACTTTGGTTTCGCTACAACACCGGTTTTTTCTTTGGAACCTTTGAAGGGGGGCGAAGCTTTGCCTTTATTACCGAATGTTTACAGGTGTCTTACGCAACAGAGTTCAACAGGTGGACAAATATAAAAGCAAGAAGGTATTGAAAAGAAAACAGTAAGATATAATCAGTTGAAAGTGTTAAATATTTGGTTAACGCATATAATGGGTTAAATTAATTTGCATATTTGTTTAATACGATTTTATTGTTTAATATTGAGTCTTTTGAACTTTAAACTGATTGCTTGATTAAGTTTGCTTTGAAGATTAGACAGAAATAGTTAGATTCTAATAACATATGAGAAACCCTGAAACCCCACCATTTCTAGGCGGAAATCTACGTTTTTTACTGCCAAACCTATAAACCTGAATGCTAATGCCAACGCAAACCGGTGGAAATTTGCCATTTCCCTAAAATGAATTGGTTAAAAAGGCGACCGAGGTCTGCTAGTGTCTTCCTTCACTTCTTTTTAGCGCCTTTTTAACTGCCGTTCAGTGCAGCACCGAGTCCCATTTTCCATGCGGATCGTTTGCTAAAATTTGCATAAAAGGGGAAACCAGACAAGCCGTGAGTCATAAAGCACAAACGTACATTGGATTTAATGGCCAGCACATAAAAGCCTCTCCGACCTCTCTGCGCCATTCATTACTTAATTATGCAAGTAATGTCTCTCTGAGACATAAAGCTATTTCTTGAGAGTGAAATATATGAAGGAAGAAGTTGATCTTATAATGTCTCTCTGAGACATAAAGCTATTTCTTGAGAGTGAAATATGAAGAGGAAGAAGTTGATCTTATAATGTCTCTCTGAGACATAAAGCTATTTTTTTGAGAGTGAAATATGTGAAAGAAGAAGTTTATCTTATAATCTTTTAAGATCTCTTTGGTTATAAGAAATAAATGAAATAAAGTTACTGATCATATATTTATGAATGTTACCAAATTCCAAATCTTTATTTTCCAACTCCTCCCACCTAGTGTTCTCTATATTATTATTTATATTCCCCCACTATCTCCGGATCTCTGTCGGATCTCTTGCTAAATGAACGCTTGCAGGCCAATTTAAGAGCTGGACAAGTCAAGTCTCTCCGCCCCCAAACGCCTTCTTGGCTGTGGACTCCACTCTGTGCTCTCTACACTCCACTCTGTACCCTCTACACTCCACTCTGTGTTCTCTACACTCCACTCTGTGCTCTCTACACTCCACTCTGTACCATCTACACTCCACTCTGTGCTCTCTACACTCCACTCTGTTCTCTCTACTCTCCACTCCACTCCGCTCCGAGGTGAGCTAGGTGCCCGGTAAATTTGCATACGAATATGGCCCACAAGTGTTTTTCGCGACTAATTTTCGTATGAAAATTTGATTGCGCCGCGATTAGAATCGTGTTCATTGTTTTTGCTGTCTGGGAGTCGTTGACCAGAGCTATGAAATTAAGTAATATTTGCATTGGTAATTATTGTAATTTCCCCTCTAGCTCCTTATGTAGTTAGCTGTCTGCCGGTTACAGTTGCTTTTAATTGTCGTTTACAGTTTAGAGTTTACAGTCTCGCTTTGTTTGCTTGGTTACCTGGTTGTTTGTTAGTAGCAGTGGGTGTGATATGAGATATGAGATTCTAGGGTCTGATATGCACCGCACTCGGGTTCTTTAGGAGACTTAATTATGCTAATGCCGAGGCGGGGGACTGCGATAGAGGGGGTTCTTTCATCACCGCAAGTGTGTGTTGCAACATCTGACAAGTTACGACCCGAGATGGTGGGCGAAAATGTACGGGAATAATAAATAAAATTGTAGAGTGCCTTGAGATAATCCGAGTCAGCCGCAGAAATTAATTAAAAGTAGTCTATAAATTGTACAAGAGTTTTTTTTAGTACAAGATTGGAGAAAAGAACATAAAAACTAAGAGACATAAACAGAGGATAAAATACAAGAATTTTAAAATTATCAAGAAAAACCCTTAAATTTACATTAGCTTTCAACCAAAGTCAGAAATATCATTATAGAAATTACTTAAATGGTTCAAAATAATCATTGGCATTGCAACACGATAAATCAGAAATAAATCAGAAAACATTTTCCAGGTAAATAATGTACAGTTCTCCATTTGATGCACCTATCAGGTCGAAGAAATGCTTGTAGGAAATGAATCCATATTATAAACGATCGCCGTGCGATTCGCTTTCATCTTCTTAATGACTTTTTGCCTATCGTAATAATACCCATCATTAGTGGAAGGAAAAATGAGAAACGAATAAATGCAGTCGGGCTAATTATGCTGCAGGTAGTCCCTCCTCCTCTGCGATCGTAATAATAATCATAATTTCCCCCCGGCCCACCTATTATTCCCCTAATTTGTTTGATTTCCTTTCAACTAATGTGCAAATTTTTCTCTTTTTCGTTTCAGTGGAATTAATTTAGATATGTAAAACGAAGCGCTATTTTTTTCTTTTATCAAAATAACGAAACGAGTATTTTGCATAAAAACGAACGGAAATCGAAAGGGACACCACCTGAAGGTCATTGTCAAAGAGCGGAACGCCGGCAACGGAACGGAAACAATGCAAATATAAATGAGAGGAAACCCAGCAGACATGCAAATTTCAAGTCCGAGCTCCTCCACCCCAAAATTAACATAACTGGCTCTCCATGCACCCGAAAATATAGCCACCAAATAAACTTGGAGAAGAACAATGGAAATGCAACAGGAAAACGAAAGCGGAATCCCAGAATCCGCAGAGAAGAGAGCTGAAGATGAAGCGATGACAACAAGCAACCAAGAGACTGAAAAAGCGGCCATGATACTACAAAGTGGAAACGAAGGATCGGCAATGGAACCGACCGAAGCCACAACAACTACCACAACAACGAAACCCTTGAAATTTGACGGCATCTTTGCCGTGCCAGCCACGCCCCCAAACAGGGCGGCGGGGCTAACCACTAAATCGGCCAGCAGTAGCCGCAGTAGTTCCCTCAAGAAGAACCGACGCGGATCGCGTGGAAATGCTAATGCAAACGGAATCGGAGAAACAGAAGCAGGAACGGGAAATGGAAACGGAAACGCAAGTGGAGCTACTGCGGCAGCTGGCGCCACTAACGGTGGACAGTTGAAATTCGGCAGTGCCAGTGTTGGTAACGATTCGATAAAGCAGTCGCAGTCAATGACATCACTGCAGGCCTCGAACGAGGAGCAGCAGGAGCGGCGTGACGTCATCCAGGCCAAGCTCCATTTAGAGCGTCCCTACAACAGCCTCAAGGTGAGTGGAATGCCAAAAATGGCAAATGGAATGGAAGAATCAGATGGAGGGGTATATCCAATGAGAGAGTGTGCATAAATTTGCAATTGATCATATGAGCAAGTCAGTTGGGGATAAAAACTTTGTGGTTTTTAGCGTTTATTAATTTTATAGTAATTTTCCTAACGAACTTCTAATTCAGACAAGTGTTGGTAAACGCTTGAGATTTGATTTTAAAAGCAATTTATCATAACTTAGGAACTGTGTTGGTAAACGAAATACAGTTCTATTTATAAAGTACAAAATACGATTCAACGCAAGTTGACAGGAAGAACTGCAAACAAAAAGTAAAATTTACAATGAAATAAAGGTTTTATTTGCTATTTTATTGCAAGAGTTTTAATTATATTTGGTTTATTTAAAATTATTAAAGCTAAAATCTAGTTTCTGAAGTCTGAGGGTATGTAAAGTTTTTATCAAGCTTTTAGTGTACAAATTCCTGTTCTTTTCCTGCTCACTTAAGCCTGCGTTCCACACGCTAACGAGTTTTGGTCTCTTAAAGTGACAAGCGCCCGTTAGAATTCGCTCTTCAGTTATTTCTTGTGTCAACGGAAATTGCTTTAATAAATTATTAATAAATTTACCGATCAGCATATGTTGCTGCAGCCAAGCTGTAACGGCTACGACGGTTACATAGGCGCCACTGGCAGCGAACGCAAATTGCTAATTTATGCCAAAAACTGGAAGAATGTGCATAATACTCTGCAGGCGGAAAAATGACAACATTCCCGAAGAATAAGCAAGTAAAGTTGTGAGCTAAAACACCTGACAGTTAACTAATAGTTTCATTAAGAAATTCATCACTTTAGTGCCTAATGAATGATCATTTACACATTTACCTCGACAAAAGAGGGTGTGTTTGAATCGAGTTAAAATAAATCTTATCAACACAAGATCGTAATACCAAATTGTGACCCCGTTCTCACAGCTATCGAGATATAAATATGTAGATATTTGCCAGCTTTATCCCCCCGATAAAAATCTGTTGAAATTTACAAGACCGCACACTGATTTTCAAGGCCTACCCCAGGTGTCGCAGCTTTGCCTGCATATTTTTACAGCTTACTTTGGCGCAGACTTTTCTTAGTCACTCTGTGGGCAGGGGTTTTTTTTTGTTACATTTTTTGGCCTGAAATGCGAGTCCCCCGAAAGCCCCACCATTTGGTATTGCTGCTTATTCACTTAATCAATTACTCAAATCAGCAGAAAGAGCCGCAGCCAGCTTTGAATCATTCCTGCAATACTATTGCTGCTCCGATTTCGATTTCAGTATTCAATTTTCAATTTTGTTTGCTCTCCGGAATTACGATGGCATTATGAGCTGTGTAAATGAGGAATTTCCTTGCTCAGTGGCCACTTTCTTGGCCAAACTACAAAATGCATTAATTAATTGAGCGCGCTTGGCAATTTGGAGCGACGGAAACCAGTTTCGGAGTCGGTTTCGGATTCGGATTCGGAGGCTGAGAGGCTACTCCCAAGATGGCCAAGCATATTGTTCCGACCGTATTTGGCCCGCCTCAAATTACTTATTTATTAACAACTCTTAGCGGCTTCCCCTCTCTCCTGCTCTCGAGCTTGTGCCTGCCTGTCGTTTGTTGCCACTATTTCCTTTTGTATTTCGTTATTTGTCACTTCGGTAGCTTTATTTTGATTTGTGAATTGGTTAATGCCATATTTAAATAATTACTTAATCAAATGGATAAGGAAATACATTTCTAGTGACTTCCTGAACTTGGGTAGAAGGGGTATACGGTAGAAACTGAAAATATAGTTGTGTCCTTATTAATTTATTTATTAATGTATTATTTAAATGTTTTAGCAATGATTTTTAATGCACTTTTCTTATAAATCTTTAATGCCACAATCATACGCCAATTGGTAACGTCTTCAACATTTTTATTTATTTAAAAAGAAGAAATTCAAGACTGGTATAAAAGAATAAATAATTGTTTTATGAATGTTTTTAATTTTAAAAGTATTTGTTTATTTCAGTGCCTAATTTGTTAATGAGCTGATTTTATAATTTATTTAATATTTTTCCTCGTTTTTTGTTTATAAAATTTTTGCTTTACACGACCTTGACAGTTTTACTTGTCAAAAATGTTTTTACAAAAGCCATATTACACAAAGTTTAAAGTTTACACAATTGCGTTGTTAAACATAATATTTGAAAGTCAGGGGGCGCCACATAACTGATAAACTTTTAACAATAAATAAAGGCCTCCTTTTTTATAAAATTCAACATAAATGTCGAACATATTTTTAGAAATTTTAAAACGTTTCAATTTCGTTTCTTTTTTCAGAAAAACTCGCAGAGCAGCAATAAAATGCACCGTTACTCGTGGGGCAGCGGTCACAGTCAGTGTAGTTCCACCAGTCTCCACAGCAGCGCCACATTGGGCTTGGGCTCCTCCGGCAAGGACGACCTCTGGGCGGCCATTCAAACGAACTACAATTATATTATGGACACGAACCTCCTGGATACTTGCAAGGAGGCACGCTGTGAGATAGAGGGCGCTGCCACGGTTTTAGAGAAATCCAGCGAATGTTGCATGAAGGTGAGTGTGGCGGCCTCTGTGGGCAGATAGAGGAAGAAGCCAACTTGTTAGTGTGAAATTTAAATTAAATATTTAAACAAATATTTATTATTTAGTACTATATTATAATTTTAAAATTATTTCTTTAAGATGCTGGACGAAACCCAACGACCAGAGGGTCTCTGTGAGGATCCCAAGGAACTGCGACGCTGGCTTCGCGATATGGAGAGTAAATTGGAGACTTCGCCTACCATAACGGAGCTCACCCTGTTTGGCAACGCGGAATTGCAGCGCCATCTAGCAGTGCACTCGGTGAGTTGAATATTTTCTTTTCAATGAGCGTGGAGACTTGTGGTTTCTACAATTTAGCATAGCATTCTTTTTGGTGTTAATTTTTAGGACAAATTATTTAGGACATTATTTTAGGACAAATTATTTATTTGGGGCATACTTTGAGGGGCTAATGGGCTGCATTTTTAGCTATTTCTATAGTTTATTCATTTTGGGACAGTTTTTGTAAGAGCTAAACAGCAGCGACATCTAGCAGGACACTTACTGATTTATATGTCTTTTGATTTTCAAGTCATACTTTAAGGAGAAAAACTTTGTGTTTGAAATTTCATTATTATTATTTTTTTTTTTTACCCTTTTAGGGTATTATAAAATCAGTTGTAAGCCTGCAAGGAAGTGAAGGAGTCGTTTCGGACCCTATAAATCATATGCATTCTTAATCCGCATTAAAAGCCGAGCCAATATAGCCATGTTTGGAGAATTTATCAGGGCTTACATCGTCAAAATTGTCTTTCTATTTTTAAATTTTTCTTAAGAAAATAGGAGATGAAGGAGGCGGTAAAAATGTAACAAACAAACCCACGAGAAATGCAATTTTACGCATTTTATTAATCGTTTCCCCCTCTGATTTTGTAGCACCCAATGACTTGTGTTTTTCGTCCCGTTTTCCTTTGTTTAAGTTTTTCCCCGGCCACCAGTGGCTTCCGTTGGTGCGTGCGGCGGTGGATTGTGCAACTGTGGGTCACTTGGGGATCTCAAAAATGAAAACCCGAATAGCAAATCCGTCAGTCATTCTCAAAGCCGCTAACTGAGTGACTTCCCTCCTCGAAACCCAAGACAGTACACAACAATGTACCCTTGTTTCCGCGCTGCTTTTCTTTATTTTCTTGTTTTTTTGTTTCGAAAATTTATTGAGCTGAAAGTGAAAATTGCTGGCAAGTTGGGGAATTGAGATAACCTCCTCTCTGGCTGCTGATAATTGGCATTTCGGACGTCTGCAACACCTTCGTTTGGGAGTGAATTCGACGTCTCCGAGTTGCCCACAGATTTGTTTTCAGCCGTTTCTGTTTTTCAGTTTTCTGCGCTTTTCTTTGATTTAGGGGGATTTTTATCGGAACAATATTGTCGGAATAGCGAGGCTCTGGGGCTGCCCTCCCGATCCCCTCCGCTACCATATATTATGTAATTGTGTGTGAGAGCTAGCTCTTTTTTTTGGATTGCAAGTTTGGGAGGGAGATCTAAGACGGAAGAGAGTCAAGTGAGTCCCGCCTTTGGCTGTGATTTGTGTCGGTTTCAATTGAGCTTTGACCATGACAGAAGTTAATCGCCTCAATTCGAAGAGAGTTGCATAAGAATAGCTGGTAGTTTGAGTTAGCGAAGGTGTTAATACGAAAATTTTAGACATAAAATGCAGTTTGGATTAAGGAAGTTCTTGAATATTTAATGGAAAACTAAATAGTGTCGAAGAATGTCGAGAAACCATAATTTCAGAGAGAGAAAATTAATTTCAAGCCGAAAGACGGTTTTCACTTAATAATTATTTAATTAAAATATCAAACTTGATTTTGACACTGTTTTTCTCGTTGATCGTTATGCATATTATTCCTTATATTGTCTTTGCTTTTGTTACGTAAAAAGCCGTTGCCCCAAAAAACCAATACCTTTCTTTGTCCAATTTCTTGACCCATTCAGGAATGGTTTCTTTGTTTTTGGTTAATTGAAAATTCCTTTTAGGATATTTCAATGGAATGTTCGGCAACACATTCGCTCCTGCTTCTCCCCGAAAAAAAAAAGAAAAAAACGCAGCTTGCCACGAGTCAAATGAAAGTAAACAAAAACGAATTATAAAACCGATAGACATGGGTTTTGCATTGTGGGCAGTTAGCATTTTTTCGGCCAGAGAGTAGGCAATCTCTTGGCTAAGCTCCCCAGCTCCGAGGCTCCGAAACTCCAGCTTCCAACTGGCTGCCCCTGATTTACGACAATTGTTTTGTCACGTTGTCGATTGGCTGGAGAAGAGCGAAGGAGAGCGACTCGGCATCGACAACGGCAGCACAAAATGTCAATTGCCCAAAATGGTTAAACATATTTCCAATAAGTTGTTAGGCGTTTGTCTCTGTCGATTGTCTGTGGCCACGCTGCTGCTCCTTCTCTCTCTCTCTCTCTCTCTCTCCCTCCGAAGGCGGAGACACGCATCCAGTCCAAGCTGTTAACTAGACCGGGCTCCACTTCCAATCAAGCCCCATGGCCACGCAAAAGGAAAGGCGGCAGCAGCAGCAGCTCCAGCCGGGGAAGATGGAGATCCAGATTGCGATTGCGATTGCGATTGAGAGATGATCGCCGTGAAGCAAAAAGCCAAAATTTGTCAGCTGCCGGACAATGTCCGAGTCGAGCTCAAGCTCCCCAAGGTGCTGACTGAAATCTCCTTTTTAATTGAAACAGAAACGAAGCCCCGAAATAGAACAAAGTCCAGAGAGAATAGCTCGATGGATTGGTCTGAAACTTGGCATACATTTGTATTTCGAGGGATTCAGGCTGTGGGAAAAAGATTTCAGATGATATAGTGAAGATATATTGAGATACATAGGGGTTAAGCTAGTCTTTAGAAACACCAACTGAGAGAAGTGAAATGAAGCCTGGCTTTCCTGATAAAAATCGCGGACAACTTTTTGGCTTTTTTTTAGTTTTTCTTGTCAAGTTTTTAGCGCGCACCTGCCTGGGGCCACAATGGGTTAAGCATTCGCTGTTCTGGTCAAGTGAAGCGTAAACAATCATGTTGCCTGTCGCCACTACGCCGAAAGGATGTCTTTGTTTTCGAAACCGAGCCTGTAATAGGACGAGGAGGCCCCCAAAAATGGTCAAGACAAGCAGCAGCAGCAGCAGTAGCAGCAAAGCGCGACAAAGCGAGAAAATAAGTTTGTTTTTCGCTTCCCGCGCTGGAAAAGCGGCCGGAAAAGTGAAGGTGGCGCAATTTAGAGTCTTTACTCGATTAGCTAAGAGACAGTCGCGACCATAATCGCAATGACAATTCCGCTTTCGTGTTGTGCGGGAGTCGTCGTCGAGTCGAGTCGAGGAAGTGCTCCACTTTATGGCAGTCATAATTCCATGTTTCGCCCGATGGGATTTCGATTCGGTTCGCTCCGGGATTTGCGGCCCGTGTTGTCCGATTCTATCGAAAACGGAGTGTCCATTGTGTTGCCTTCGCCGCCAGATTTGCATAACAATTGCTGTAACCTTTCGCCCAGCGAGACTGGACTTGGATGTGGACAGGGACTGGGACAGGGAGCTGGACCATATGGCCAGTTGCCAGATGCTGGTCTCCTGGCTGGTTGCTGGGCGGCAATAAAACATCGGAACCACCGAATTAGCCAGGGAGTAGTTAGCCCCACTTGAAATTCAGTTGCAACCGCAGCCTGGCTTAGTTATAGTTCAACTTTCGTTAAGCGTTAAGTGAACCTTAAAATAAACTTTCCATTTTATTTGCTAACTGAATTGTAATTGTAATTGCATTCAATTGCAGTCCGTGGGCAGTTGGGAAACTGGGAAACTGCATTTATTAAAAAGTCGTATTTAAATTAAACAATTTTTCACAGAAGTAGGATTTGGATAAAGTATCACAGCAGGAAGATGCAGTAGAATACCATATTAATTTAGCCATTATTCCTTTCTATTTACTCTCGAATTTCCATTCAGTCCCTCATTTATTTTAGTGTTGCAAAATGGTATTTAAAAGGGTTGTCGATGTCGATGTCGATAATTAAAATATATATCAATTATAATAAGTATAATTAAAATTCTATCAATTGTAGAAAAACTCCTCTTCAATAAGCTTTAAAACTATTTCTCAAAATATTTTCAAAGTAAACCCACTTTTTGGGAGATTACCAAATATATTGGATTACCTGCTCTTACAACTGGAATCCCCACTCCACTTCAATCAAACACAACAAAAGTAAAGGCAGTCCAATCTCATTATCGCCAACAATCGGATCACAAGACCTTTCTCTACTTCTCCACAAGCTACTTCTCTTCGGGCCCGAAAAACACGCCCAACTCCATAAGGGAATAACACACGAGGGGAAAAAAAGAGGGAGGGACTGAGAGAGAGAGTGAGAGATCTCAAGTTCAATTGAGTTTCACTTTCGTTCGCGATGATAAAATGTTCGTGATTTAAATTAACAATTAAAGCGGATAATTAACAAAACGAAAACAAAAGCAGCCCTGGAAAAACATTATTACAAGCGAGTGGATAATTTATCAAACGAACTGCCAGACGAGATCCTATGCGGCCACTGGATGAAGTCATTACCACAGACAACAAAGACCACACAAAGGAGGGGCAAGCCCCCGAAAAAAGCCAAAGAAAAACAGAGCAAGCCGCAGAGTACGTCACATGTGAAGCGGATCAAATGATTTCGTCATAATCGAGCGGCAAATTACTATTTCTTTCCTCTCTAATTGAGGAATAAAGTGTAATTTTGAAGTCGATTTCATAGATCCAGAAAGGAAGCGGTTACGAAATCCGGATAAAATGTGGGGGAAATTAACAAAAAATAGTTGACAATAAATCTCTTTTTTGGCCATTCAGAAAATATCCGACGTTTGAGCAACCGCAAAAAGTCCCAAAAGCATGATCACAAAATTTTACTTTCCAACACAATTTATTTTTATATTTTCCCAACTTATTTGCGAGTTTTTCTAGCTAAAAAACAATGTGCAATCCGTTCGGGTTCATCATTAACACGAAGATCGAACGTCGAGCAGGGAAAAAAGGGGAAAGGCTGACACAGTCTCGCCGGCTTTCGGCGGGATTCGGAGGAGGCTTTGTCGCCGCTTTAATTGGCTCAAATTAAAGACGAGCCGGGATTGCGCAGCAGCAGCAGCTGCGGTGGAGCAGGCGTTCCAGGGTATCCGCTGATTAATGAAGAAATTTTTCACTCGGCTCTGCGCCTTGTTAACGACTATTCGCGAGGTGAAAATTAAATTTAACAAAGTGCGCCATAAAGCGATCAATAAAAGTCCAGGGAAGCATCAAGTGTGGAAAATGGAAAATGGAAAGTGCCGGCAATGAAAGGGAGTTAGTCTATTGTTGACACGAAAACGCGTTAAATATAATTGTTAATTTATATTTATTTATACAGTTGGAGTCGGTATTTATTTTGACATGGTAATCATATGGGGAAACTGCTTTAAAGTTGACGTCTATGTTTCCCAAGTGGGTTTCAAGACACGCCTAATAACTGAATGAGCTCTTACCTTGATAGGAAAGTGTTCATGCGAAATAAAAATACAATAGATACTTCTTTTCAATATTTTGTTTCACATTTATTCAGTTCCAAATGTCAATATTATTCGCTATCTAACCGTGGTAGACGTGGTGACCGTAGCTGGGCACAGCGTAGGACTTCACCACGGGGACACTGTGGACCACGGGCACATGCTTCACCACCGGGACTTCGCTGACCACTGGGACATGCTTCACCACTGGGACATGCTTGACCACGGGGACCTGGTGCACCACCGGAACGTGCTTCACCACGGGCACCGCCGAAGCCACTGACACCACGCTGTAGTGGGGCTCAATGTAGCTGGGAGCAGCGAAAGTCATAGCCACCAGGGCGAGGAACACGGCGATCTAAAGGGATTCGGAACAATAGATCACTTGAACGCCAAGGAGGGGATTCTTTTATACTTACAAAACGGAACATCTTGGGGATTTCTAAGTTTTTGTAAGAATTTCAAACGAAACTTGTGCTGGTTGTGACACTTGGTGGCTTGTCGAGTGACTGTTGATGAGTGACCAACGGATCGGTTACTTTATATAGCCAAAAGGCACGACAACGACCGTTCGATCTGCTGACCGAGCAAACGAGTTTAGCCGTTCGATTATTGGGTATAATTCTTTATTTTAATTGGAGAATGGTCTTATCCGGTGACCCAGAGCTGGCAGAGGCGCTGCTGTCTTCATATAGGTCTCTTTGTGGGCACTTGACCTTGGTTCTCGCCGAGCATCATCAATAGCGCGTGAAGCCGATCGATATAATGACAAAGGTCTTCTTGGGCAGCAAACAAAGATGGAAGCGGCACAATTGGAGAGTTATTGAATGGGGATTATGTCCAAA
>VNJS01002317.1:0-13607 GCA_008042575.1 Drosophila watanabei | reverse complement strand
TGTGATCTGTCATCTGCATATGAGATCATCCCAGGGAGAAGAAGGGGAAGCCCTTGAGTCGGCAACAGGTTTACTCCAGATTTCGGGGCAACTTTAACCTTGGTGTGTGGTCCCTCGATTGAGCCATCAGCGGACATGAGACATCAGACAGATCAGCAGAGGAGGAGAAGAAACAAGAGAGTGTGAGGAACCCGAGATGGGGACCAATCTCGGGACCAACTGCCAACTTTTATTAACCGAAGCCACCACCACCAGCACCACCGAGTGGCACTCGAGTGCCAAATCATGACAACGCAGATACGGATACAGATTCGGCCAGGGATTGATCCTGCCAGCAGCAATACGTGTGGCCCAAGCACCAGGCACTGAGACGAAGCGCCTCCAAAAGTACCAGGAATCAAGCACTCAACGGCTTAAGTGTGGGCCCCGAAAAAAAGGTCGCACGATCATCGGCATCAACAGCATCCCATCTCCATCTAACGAGATCTCTGCGCCAGCTGCAGCCTCTTAATTTGACACAAAACAAGATCAAATGTCACTCATCATAACCGGCGAGCACGTATGCATATGAGCATAATACTAATGAGCAACATCGATCTCGGGGTCTCAGTTTCGGTTAGGGGTTTGCCATGGGGATCGGGATCGGGATCGGAATCGGGATCGAGATCCCCTACTCCACTCCCCAATTGTCGCTCCCGATCGTTGTCGGCTTTTAATATGCAGGCGCGCATGCGCTGACCGACTTAAGATTGCCAAGTGGCAACCGCAAGACAGCGACAACAACCTCGTTGTTGTGGCAACTTGTGCAAGTGCACTGAGAGGAAAATTTGTGGGGAATTTATTACGTTTTTCTATTTTATTTATAGAGATTAAAGGGGATTTTTAAGTCAAATTCAAATATAAATTTTAGAAACAAATTAAGGGAATTTATTAAATTTTTGTTACTTATTTATAGAGATTAAAAGGAATTTTTATGTCAAATTCAGACCTTTTTAGGATCTTAATCATGCCCAAAAATTTTTGTTTTTGTATATATTTTGTGTTAGATATTTTAATAGATTTAATAAAATTTTTAACATAGAATTAAATAATCTATCTAAATGTAAGATATTCCTTTAGAAATTTCTTATAACTTGTACCAATAAAATATCAGGAATTATCAGTAAAATTTACAACAATTTAAAAATATTTTTCAAGTCTAAGCACTTACGATATTTTAAGGATTGAATTGATACACTTACGAGAGAGCTGGATGATTCCTTGTCCATTTTAGGAGCGCTTGGAATCAAAATGAAGCTGGTGTGGACATTATTCATTAAAATTATTACTTATAAACTATATTCTAAAATAATATAACTTAAAATCTATTTAAAAAATACCTTTTCTGACCTAAGAACTTTAAGAACCTTTTAAAAACAAATACCAAATATAACTTCTTTTTCTCTCTCTTTTCAATGCTCTTAAAATTAGTCTTAATATTGTATGGACTTCTATCTCTAAACGTCTCAAAACTTCTATATAGTTTCCTGCAAATTATATTTAAATTTCACATTTCTCCCCCCTTTTTCCTCTCTCTGTATCCATTTTCAGTTCAGGGACCCCGAACTGCAGCAGTCTTCGCTCTGTCCCAGGTTTTTTTGGCCTGGTCTAATGCGCACGTTTGATGCATAATGAATTAAGGAGAGCCGATCCAAGGGTTGCCTCGTTGCCTGCTGCAGGGCCAGACCCTGCGATAAACCTTCATAATTTTGGGTGACATTTCCTTTCCTTCCGCGGGCAGCACTTTCAACAGTCCTGAGTGAGAGAGAGAGCGTGGATTTATGACTCTTAATTTGTATGTCCGACTCGACACTCGATTAATTGGACCTCCCCGAAGTCTGGCTACTGTGCATATCATTAGGGGTTTCTCTCTCACTCTCTTCCCAGTTTTCCTTGAAGAACTTTCACTATAGAAAAGGTAAACCTTTGACGATTGATCACTAAAGGTTCCTACCTGCAGCTGTGCTGGGATCACCCCTTTTCTTACCAATTTTCTCCTAGAAGCAGCTCCCTATTAGCCCTAATTGTATGCAGAGAAGGTGGACGTGTGGTGTCTGCCTTCTGGGAATGACTGACAAACCGACCTTGCCACTGTTTTGTCACTGTGCCAATTGTGAATTCCCACACAGTTGCGGTGTCCATTGTCCATCGATTTGTGCCAAGTAATGTTTTGATTTGTTGGAAATACATATAGGAAATTTATAAACACACACCCACGAAGGCAGTCCCAAAGCCCATACGCAATCAATTTCTGTTTTGACAGGTCGTCAGGGGAGTGTGGAGTGTGTCTAATTGATGGACCTGAGAAGGAGGACAGGGCCGGTCACAGATGTTTATAGTTAATCGAAAAAACCAATATCAGAAGGCACACACTCACTCGACTCGACTCGAGTGACATCTGTCTGGTCGTCGTCCTGGCGACAGTTTTATAACACTTTAAATATTATTTAGGCCTCGGGTTACGTGTTTATTGCCCGAATATACATCAGGACGAGGATATGCGTGACCAATCGCGTTTAAAAAAGGGTTGCTTCAAGGGTTGCCCATTGATACAATTAAAATTGCGCTGCAAATGTGCCATGAAAATGCAATCCCAGGGTGGGGCCACATCGTTAGATTTTACGATGCGGCTTTCCAATGAAAACTCTAAGGAACTTTAGCCCCATTTTTCCTCTTACCAGTTACTTTACCCAGTTATAGCACTTCCGATTGCCCTTGGTATTTCCTAATTGAATTGAAGAAGGTAAAATCGCGCAAGACAGGCAGCACAACTAACATATATAGCCAACTTTTCGGTGAGTCAGTATCCCGTATCCGTGTATCCACACTCGGCTCGGGGAATGGCTTGTTTTGCATGTTAACAAGATACTTCCGCTCGAATGGCACTTTGGGTGTACTCACGAATGAAAACGTAATGCTATTTCCCCATTTTCATATGTCACACAGCCAGCTCTTACCGACTATGAGGTATTTTCATTGCATAATTAACCCAGCCCACCTCGGGGTTATATTTAGTTACCTGTTGGGACCAGGTGGGAGAGGGTGGTGTTTTTGCCGAAGGAAAGTCGTAGGATTTGTTCTGTAAGTCTTGGGTAGAGTGCGGGTTTTTGGGAATTATTTAAATTAATTAAATATTTGAAGTACTTTTATATTTTTGTAGCTTCTATTAGAAAGGATTGTTGTGATTTTATTATATTTAAATAGGGAAAAGTTTATAATTATATTTTATAATCAAAATTTAACTGGAAACTATTGGTTTTCCTTTCCTAACTTTTCTATCTTTTAGAATGTTTGTAATATAATAATAGTTTATTATCTTAATATATTTATTATCCTTGTGACAAATACTTTTTATTATTTTCCTTGCAAATTCTTGTTATTATCTTCTCTTAAAGTTGAAACAACACATTTATAGATTTTATTTCAACAATCTTCAATACCTCTTTTATGTTCCCTGAAACCTAAAAATAATATGGACAAGGACTTCTTTATATCTCTTAACCATTCCCACCTATCTTAGTCTCTGGCAGCTTAAAGTATCCTTAAAGCCAGCCATCTTATGATGGCCATAAAGTAACATCTCTAGTTTCAAGTTCCTCTTTATTTACAAAAGATACAGAGAACATACAGCTCAATAATCGAGCTGGGATGCGACTCATTTGCTCAATCGAAGCTGGGAAGGAGACTGTGCTGAAATTATCGCAGCTCCCACGCCGCCGCTGTATCTCAAAGATACTTCGTTGTATCTCTCTCTTTTTTGTTCGTGGCTTGATTGCCTGAGCGCAGGCGTAATGAGGCGATCGGCAATGTCAAATACGCAGATCTCTTCAAGCGATTGCCGCGCCGTGGGTGGTCGCGGAGCCTCTCCTCCTCGAGAGCAGAGACTTGTGTGCCACACCCACACACACACACACACGTGTGTGCAGATGGATCAATAAAGTCGCCTGAAGATACAGATACAGAGTATATTGTGAACCCTTGGATTTGCATTTGCGCCCAGAAACTCATTAAGCCCTAAAGGCATTAGAAGCGCCGCCGAATGGCTAAAATGCTCGTAAATCTCAAGCTAGTTTTGGTACTGGTAACATTTTCCTCAACCCTTTCCTCTCCAGAAGAAGTGTGAGCGCATTTCGCTGTAAGTTGGTGTTTCATTAATAATCCGAAACCGAAAGGGCAGCCCAGTCAGAGGCAAAGGCAGAGCCAGAGTCAGAGCCCAGTTACCAGGCCCCGCCGACTGGCCCCTGTCTCTTCATAAATCTTGTGTCGCATAATTACAGTTAAAATTTATAAGCTTATCTCCTTAGCCGCAAATTTATTGGCGGAGAGTCCAGCATCCAAAGCAGCAACGCGAGAGCTTCGAGAGCGTCCGTCAACGCGCTGAATGTCGTTCAACCAAATGCAGAGAGAGAAATGCTAATAAGATGGGGAGTTATTTCTTTAGATTTTTATGAAGTGCTAAATATGAAATTGCTTTTTAATATTTGTTGAATATTTTCTTTGATTTTGTAGAAGATACATTTCTTTTACTCGCGCTCTCTCTCTTCTTCGTGTTTTGCTGCAATTTTCAAACAGTAGCGAACGTGAGAGTTTTCTTTTAACTTAATTCTTAGAGAGAAGAACCACAAGAGAAACGTAAAATTCGATGTTACAGAAAGAGAAATGCTAAGAATACTGACGATTTTTTGTAGCAATGTACTCTTATATTCTATTTTGTAGAACTCTTTATAATATTTATTAAAATTTATCTTTGTTTCGGTACTTAAAGAGCTCTATCACTCATTTTTTCTTTTTTTTTCGTTCATTCTTTTCTGCAATGTATTAGCAAAAGCGAACGAGAGAGTTTCTTTTTAGTTTATTTCCAATCCAATCTCCTTATTTATACGATTTTAAAAGTTGAAATACTTATTTCTCCCCGTGCACCTGTCAAGTTCCCAGTTCCCGTTTCATCCCCCCGTCCTCGTTCCGGTCTCTCGCTGTTTTGGTTCCTTTTTGGCTCCGCTCATTAAACGGTCTCCAAGTATTGGCTAAAAAATGTGTATTTAAAACGGCGTGAAAACAATTTGTTGCCAATTTTATGACGCCTTTACACAGTCTACGCTGAGGCTGTGACTCTGCCTGTGCCTGTGGCTGTGGCCCGTGGATCTGTGCAAAACAAATTCATTTGAAAGTCTGTGGTCTTTGGGTACTAAGTGTCAACCCATAGATTTATGCGTATTGTCTTTTTTTTCGGGTTACTTGCGGGGCATTCCGGGAACCCTCTGGATTCTCGGATTCTCGGATGCTGCCAACTGGTCTCCGAGTTTGGCATTAACTCTCTCGCCAAGGCTGCGAGCTGCCAGACATTAATCATTTGGCGCACAAGGGGTTAAGCGGGGCGTTCTTGTAATGTGTGGCCGGGGAAGGGGAAGGGGTTAAAGGGGGGACGGACCCCGGACAGCAGCAGCGGGATTAATGTACGCGGACAAGGTATTTGAATGGGCCTTTTTATGGTCACATTTATTGAATTTATAACGTAATATACTCGTGCAACCGTGACTCATGAGCCTCACTCTCTTTCTCTCTCTCTCCCTCTGAAAGGCCGTAAAAAATTATGCTTAAACAAAATACTTGTTGGTCCATCTATAAATTCAGCAAAATATTACTAAACTTAAATTGACTTTTTATGAAGTTATATCTGCGAACGCGAACGCGTGCCATAAAAAATCACTTAAGCGAGTCGCAAAAGAAGAAACTCCCACGCACAGTGGAGACTCGCTGCCAGCGAATTAAACTGTCATACGTATACGTAATGGCCTTTATAACGCCACAGTTCTTACGTTCGAACAGAACAGAAACACAGAAACAAATGTCGCCGGTGGAAACGTGAAGTGAAACCCAAAACCGAACCGTAAATCATTCACAGCGAATTAAGACGTTTTTTTTCTCTGTTTTTATTTTGATTTCGCGCTTTTGAAGGCAACGGTGATTTTGTTGTTATTTTTGTTGTTATTGTCTGAGTCAAAGCCACAAATTAAATATATACCATAATGGTTTATTTAGTATATATACTAAAGATAACTTGTTATACATTTTATTTATGGCTTCGATAAAGTGTTTTTATGTTAGATCATCTGTTGGAAATATAAACAAATTTTATATGTCAAAGGTTTGTTAATATAAATTAAATGTATTATTAGATTTTTCTAAATTTTATATAAAAAGTATCTTTTTATATTCAAATATTGAATGTCGGTTAACTTAAAAATATTCATATTAACAAAGTTAAAATGGATATACTTTTTGTTGATGATGAATAGGTGGATTAAATTGTATTAAAGTACTTTGTTGTTTTTATTTACAAGAAATTCCTCCTTTTATATAATGACCAAATAACTCTCCTAAGCATTTTAACATTAAATTTATTGTAAAATAAATATTTTTAATTATTAAATGCTAAAAACATACTTATCTCCTTTACTTATTTGTTTCCAAACTCCAAGACTTTTAATAACTTACCGTAATACTGCCATCCACTGTACCGCTTCACACAACTCCAAAGCCTCCCTCTTAACCCACTCCTCTCCCCTCTTGGAACCCCCCTTTGCTTAACCCATTGCCGCCTGCAATGACAGACACATTTAACACCTACGCTCAGCGCTGTTGACGCTGCACTTCAGCGCGCTCGAAGCTCTGCAAAAGCGGCGTCTGCTGCCGGCTTTGACGCCGCCGTTGCCGGGCCGTCAAGGTGTCAATTTGTGCCGCTGGCACACTCGCACACCTGCAAACACACACACACACCATATACACACCATGGATTTGACGACTGTATGCAAATTTAATGGCTAAATTAGATGGAGGGAGAGCGCGCGAAAAGGCAGCTAAAAACAGAAAACAAAAAGCAACGAAGGAGGTGGAATTTAATAATAATATAATGTTAGGAGAAGTCAGAGTCAGATTATGCTCACAGATAGCGAGTTTTTAAAAATTCAATTTGCATAATGAATTTAATTCGAATCGTAATTCCCGCAATTGTCTCCATAAAAATCGTTTGATCTGGTCGCATATCCGTTAATTAAGTAATTAATGCCGACGCCCACGGCAAATGTTTATATGTATAACTATAACCATATCAAGATAAATCCAAGAGAGACCACCCACAGATACAGATACAAAGATACAGAGATACAGCTACGGCAATCAAATAAAAATTATGCAAAAATTCTTTGTGATAACGACGACGACCGATGGGCATGTATAATTTAAATGTTTATTAAATTATTTAGTTGTGAATTTATGAATCTTTTTATACAAAACGAACACACACGCAACCCGGTTTGAAGAATTCTTCTCGAAGATTTCTTCTGTTAGATTTCCTCCGTTTCTTCTTCGTGTGCGTGTGCGCTGGACTAGAATATGGTACAACTTAATCGTTTAGTTAGTCCTAGGACCTAGGCCTTACACGCTATACACTCCGTAATATAAATACTAAATCGTAGATATTGCTCGATTTCTATATATGTTGCTCCCCTCAGCAGGCCTCCTTCTGGGCCGCCTCCTGCAGCTCCTGCATCTCCTCCTCCTCGCGGGTCAGCGGCACCGTCGAATGGTTGTACAATCCCTGGGCCATCAGCTGCAGCGCCAGCGGATTCTTCGTTCCGCTCGACTTTTTCAGCTTGGCCCGCTTGTTCTGGAACCAGATCTTGATCTGCGCCTCGTTCAGGCCCAGTTCCCCGCTCAGCTGCTGGCGCCGCTTCTCTGTCAGATACCGATTCTCGTTGAACTCGTGCTGCAAGGGGGGGAAATTTGGATAATAAATGTAAATTAATTAGAATTAAAGTTTGTACTTCAAGAGGAAAAATATAACTCAAAAATTAAACCTTTTAAATTTAAAGAAAGAACTTTATAAATGATTAAAATTTGAAGTAATTGAAGAAGAGATTTTACAAACATTCCAAAATACTTGTATCTTAAAGGCTTCATTTCTTATTTCATTTTCAAATAGATGTACATTTTTTTCTATATTTTTTTTAAGAGTATAGAGTAGAACTTTAATTATTATTTAACTCACCTTCAGTCTCGCCAACTGCGTCCCACTGAAGGCCGTTCTTGGCCGCTTATCCTCCGGTGTGCCGCCGTCCGTGGCCTCACCCTTGTCGCCGCCCACGCCTCCGCCTCCAGGAGCACCGCCGCCACCCGCCGCTGCACTGGACGTGGCTGGCTTTTTGGGCTTTCGCGTTCGCGGACCTGCCGAGAGTGAGAGAGAAGTGAGAAAAACACAATGCAGGAGGAGGTCATAAAAATTCCAGGGAGCGCTTAATGGCACCAACATGACGGAGAGACTGAAACTGAACCTGGACCTGTGCCTGGACCTGCGGCTGTGCCTCAACCTGCCCGACGACTGCCAACTCATTGGGCAGACATAAATCCTGCGCCTCATATATGCAGCCACGATGCCCGGCAATTAATTCACATTTAAATGCGTCCAGTCAACCCCCAGAAGGAGCTGCCCCCTCCTCTCTCTCCCATCTCCTCACCAGCTAAAACAATTAAAGTTTTTGGTTGGAAAATTTGCTCGCGTCATTTTCCCCAAAAAGTAATCAACGCCATGACTTTTGACTGTGGCTAATTTTCTCTGTCCTGCGTTGAAACATCCCCCTAAAAAAACCCGAAGGAAGCAACGACTTGAGTTGTCTTGGATTTAATTAACAGCATTCGAGGCGGACAGCGGGACAGGCGCAGAGAATCGCTCCACTTGATGTGGGTCCTGCGAGCGCATAAAATTCTATTCGGAGAAAGGGCTAGCAGAAAGACAGTTCTCAAAAGTTATAAGCTCGTTTTTGGGAAATAGTTGAACAAAGTCCAAGAGCCAAATGGAAAACGAGAGATGAAGCAATTATGAGGTTTTCACTAATGGGAATATTTTGGTCAGCAGAAGGGAAAGAGACGAAGGAGACGTCGTCGACTGACCCAACCGCAAGATGTTTTCCAAACACTAAGCTGAAAATATGCGGCAAGTATTTTGTAATTTAAGAGCTACATCTATCATAAGGCATTTTGGGGGCGAGTGAGTGTCTTGTGGAAATTTCAAGGGGAATTGCCAAGGAAATTCTTTTAGGGAAAGTGTCCAGCCGGAAAATGCTTGTGAGGAAGATATTAAGCTGGTTTTATGCAATATGTTAAGTTGGAAATAGTATTAAATACTTTTAAATTATATAAAGTCTAAATATTGCAGAGGAATTATGGGAAAAAAAAATTTTGTAATTCATTTTTTTTTTTATTATTTAAAACTGAACTATTTTGAATCATAACTGTTTTTGTATCAATTTATAATGAAAAAACTAAGTTAAGAAATATTTGAAAAACGTATTCCATATTTTAAGGCCTAAAACAATCTTTCAGCGTGAACAGGTTGGGAATTTTAGTGTAACACACGCTATAGAACCGGTAAAGCTAAGCAGACATTATTTTGTTAACAATTTTAATCATAACATAAACAAATATTGTGAAAATGTAATGATAATGTTTAATAGTCTCCTCATATACCAGGTTTTGCAGGTTCAAAACTTAATATCTCAAAATCCTTTAAAAATGTTTCAAAATTATATTTTTCTAAAAGAAAATCCCTAATAATATTTTATGAATCAATAACCAAGCCTTTTTTGTTCTTGTTTAACTCCCTACTTATCCTTCAATGTCATGAGAAATCCCTTATATCGATCCTGAGATTTTTCCAGTGACCGAGTCCAAGTTCACAACCATTTTCCTCCTTCTTCCTTGTACTTACTTCGACCTGCAAAGAGAAGAAAAGAGATAGATATACATTAGAACAGTTTGCACAAGAAAGCAGCCTTCGGACAATTTAAAATTTAATTTACTTTTAACGCGAATCAATAAAATATCGGAAATTGATTAAATTCCACGACGTCAGAGGCAAAGGAAACTTTCCGCCTGGACGAAACGTGCGAAAATTCCCGTAGCCATTACGGGGGGGGAGGGAGGGTCTAGGGGGGGTTAAAAAACAACCTTCAAAACAAATGTAGCGGCACTAATGGCAACGCGACCAAGTCATGCCCTAAGTTAAATCGTTGGAAAAATTGAACAAATCAATTTTGTCAACAAAATGCCAAAGCTGCCGACGGGCGCGAAATTAAACCAGAGAAATCCTAAAAAAAAGGGGGCTGAGTCTTGACAAGTGGGCGTGGCTGTTGTAAGGTGTTATCACGGTTTTAAATTCCACACGCAGCCGACAATAAAAACAAACTGAAACTCTAAAGGAAGGCAAAGGAGCAGCAGGAGCAGGAGCAGGAGCAGGAGTGGTAGCCTGGCCAGACCTTGAACCTGTCAGACAGCCGGGAGACGATGACGACAGGGACTGAGACTTGGAAAATCCAAGTCATCACCACCCACCCACCACCCACTGTACAAGAACGCATGTTGGCAGGGCGGAGATAAGCTCGAGCTGCATGCCAAGGCGTAGCAAGGACATGGCCAAGGGGTTGCCAGAGTTATCCTGGTTTCCATTTCCCAAAACGCCTTACAATGCAACAATTGCCTTTTCCTCTTCCCTCTCTCCTCTCTCTGCTCTTGGTGGAAAATTGTGATTTATAGCGTGTTAAATTTTTCATTGCTTTGCTGCGCAAATTTGACACAATAAAAGTTTTCCAAGTTTTTCTTTTGTCAGGGAAGACGGGGGAAGGTTTTGGCAAAGGACAAACTCGGGGAGTGGGGTTCTTCTGGACTTAAATTGGCTTTAATACAAATTATATTAACTCAATCAATGTTGGAATTAGTGGTGGAGTGCCTTTGTAGGTTTTTAAGGAGATTTGTAAAAGGTGTAATGGGTTTGAGATTGAAATATTTACTTAAGATATTTTTTTAATTTAATTAAAACGGGTTTAGGCTTGAAATTTATAAATTACTTATAATGAAGGCCTTAAATATTTAATATTTTATATTTAATATTTATTTCAAATCACTTTTACATATCTGTAACATTTTTTGTTTTTGTTACTAAATATTATTTTCAATATCCTTGAGTCTTATTGACGCTTTTACTCACAAAGAAATTAAGAGCCTTTCCGCCTCCTGACAAAATTAGTCCCCACACACACTCTCTCTCTCTCTCTCTATCTCTCTCGATCTCTTACAATAAAGCGCCCTTCTCTGCGCTTCTCAAAATGGGTACCTAAGTCCACTGGCAAATTCAATTCAATTTTCCTCTTCTTTTCAAAGTGGTAAATTAATTTTTAATTTAAATCCAATTCAGCGCCCTTCTATGCGCTTCTCAAAAAGAGTACCTAAGTCATTTATACAATTTCTTTTATCCTTTGTCTTTTTAAAGTGTTAATTTAGTTTCGAATTTAAATCTGATTTAGTTATTATTATTATAAAATCTGTAAAATCAAAGTACCCAACCCCATTTACCGCTAAACAAATCCCGCAAATCAGAAGCCAACTCGTGGCCTTGTTCTTATACTCCAACCCAAGCCTGCAGGAAAGTAAGTAACAACAAAAACGAAGACGCACATTCACATAAATTCCAGTTCATCAAAAAAAGAGAACAACAAGAGTCAAGGCCCCAAGAACAGACGGCGGCGGAGAAAAACAAAAACAGAGAAAACGGGAAGATGTCTTCATCATCAGCAGCCCGGGAATGACCCAACTTGGCGATGCCAACTGCTAACCGAGAGGAGAGTCTGAGTCTTGACAAAAAAAGAAGCTCCAGCTCCATCTCCAGCTTCTTGCAGCCGCCAGTGGGGCATATGTTTAAAATAAACGCATTTGTTTTATTTATGCTTAACATGAGTTGCAAATGCCAAAAGGAGCAGCAAAAGGAATCTGGGCAGCAGGCCAGGTGAGTCTTACCTGGCAATGAATGAGAGTGCTTGCAATTAACTTGCCTCTTGAGGAAGGATTTTCAGTATTTCGGAACGACACTCGTAACTCAGTTGCCACGAAATTGCAACTTGCAACTTGCAACGAAATTGACTTATAAAGATCTCAAACTAACGGGCCACACACGCGCACAGAACGCCTCACAGGGGAGCCCACAAACTCAGATACAGATATGGAGATATATAAATACAGATTGAGGTGGAGATGGAGATGGAGATGGAGATCGAGAGCTAGTCCGGCAAGAACCAGTCACCTGAGCCTAAGCTTCGTTGTAAGCGATCTGTTTTGTGGCAATCGCAGCTCGTATCTGTCTCTAATGATCGCTTATTCGAGCCGAGATCATTAATAAGCCATAAAAGACGAAGATAGTAGGGGGAAAAATTTACATTCAAGCGGAAAGTGAAAGCGAAAGCGATCAATTTGATTGATGGCCTGATCGATTGATAATCATAGTTCTCGGGGGTGAGGAACCCAAACCCACGCTTAAAGCCCAACCTGGGACAGACAGGCAAATTAACGCTGCGGTTTTTCGGGCGACACTGATTTATATTGACATGACGACGGCGGCGTCATCGGTTTGATTGCACGTTTAATTGAAGTGATTGACGCCCGGTGACACTCGCAATCGATGACAAACGATGCCGATGTTGTGTTAGCCGGGCTAACTTTGTCAGCGTTTTGTCTATCTATCGCTGAATCGATCGCATATCGAAAATAGCCAAGCCAAGTCTCGGGCCTAGTCGGGTCTGGTCAGGTAGCTCGCCAACGCCAAAGGCTAAGCGACAACATTCCAGCGCATAATTTGCTCTCCTGCATGAAAATATGTTTCAAGCATATTTCTTAATTGCTCTATCAGCGGCGACTTACTCGTATTTCCCTGCCATTTGCCACTGCCATAGCTATAGCTATAGCTCGGGGGCTAATTTGCATAGCCCTTGCGCGGCTTTTGCATATGAAATTGTCAGCCAAGGAACAAACTCCTTTGACTCGAGGCAAGGCGCTTCATTGAATATGCTTCATGGACGAGGTTCGAGGTGTCAAAACATGTTGCTTCAAACGCAAATTGAAGTCGGCAAATGAAAGTAAGCAAAAGGTAGTGACACTTTTTGAGCTTCAAGTTGATTGGGGGAATAATTATGGTGAATTTTGTCATGCCAAGTTAATTGTTTGAGGGGGCCCGAGGACTAGAAATTATTCAAATTTTATTAAGTAAAAATTACAAAAGTAACCTTTGAAATATAGTTAATGTAGTAGAATGCCACCCAATCAGTTTTTTACATTTATTACATTCACTTTTTACAGGAATACCATAATCTGGTCTGATCTGATTTACATGTGATATTAAATCGATAAACATTGAAATTATATTAGCTCTCTAGCATCTATGAACTTTTGGTTTGGAATTCTGAAAATTACACCAACTTTGGTTTTAATAGAGCTGAAAGACCAATAAATTTGTCAATCATTTAAGCGAAAATTGATATTAAACTGTAAACAGTAAATTTAGAGCCTCTCTCAGAGCTTCTAAAATCCTTAATTAAATTTGTGTCTTACTCTCACAAAGGCTCTCTTTACGCTTCTAAAAAGTTAAGATATTTGTCCCTCTCTCTTTTTTTTTTAAATAAAGATATTTGTCCCTCTCTCGCTCTCTTTTCCTCTCTTCCAATAAAGCGCCCTTCTCGGCGCTTCTCAAA
>VNJS01002305.1:0-20802 GCA_008042575.1 Drosophila watanabei | reverse complement strand
CGAAGGAGTTTGATGATCCCTATACCACTAAACTCCTTTATGTCTCTCTTGTTCGCCCAATTCTGGAATATTGTTCGTGCGTATGGTCACCTCAATATGCGAAATTTCAAGACCTTATTGAATCAGTTCAGAAACTATTCCTTTTGTTTGCTCTATGGGGACTTAACTGGGAACCACATCGACATCTCCCTTCCTATAACGACAGGCTGCGTCTTCTGTGCCGATTGCACTAAATGTGTGTAAATCGAATTTTGAGATGCACGACCCTTTCCGCGTTTTATGTACGGCCTATAATGATTTATATTCTTTACTACATGTTGAATTGTCTGTTGATGTAAACAGTGAACTTATTTTAAGACACCTATCCTTGCCTCTGCCCACCTGATGTGAGTCGGAGCATATCATTAAAAAACACTCCTTACCCGGTCAGAGGTAAGGATATAGATTACTATGGCAGAAATTTGCTATTTTTCTAAAAAAAAAAAAAAAAAATATTTGCTCGAGGCGACGACGACTTTAGGCACACCACCCTAACATGGCAATTTATCGACACGGGCCAATTCCGGCCTATTAAACAGCCCATGTGTCGCCTAGCGCTGGCCAAGAAGGGCGAAGTGGAGCAGCTCGTCGCCGACATGCAGCTTAGAGGCATAATTCGCCCATCCACCAGCCCGTGGGCCTCCCCGATTATCCTAGTCAAGAAGAGGACGATTCCACCCGGTTCTGTGTGGATTATCGACGCCTAAACGACATCACTGGCAAGGACTCGTATCCGCTACCAAGGATGGATGACATCTAAACCACTATGCACAGTGCCTGCTGGTTCTCTACGATGAATCTACAGAGCGGCTACTGCCAGGTGGTGATGGACGAGAACTCCCGACCCAAGATAGCATTTACATGTGATGCTGGTCTATTTGAATTTTACGTAATGCCGTTTGGCCTGACCAACGCGCCAACTACCTTTGAGCGGTTGATGGATGGCTTATTCTCTGGCCCCACCTGGAAGTCCAGCCTGGTTTATATTGATGACATCATTGTGCACTCGCGTACCGCCAAGGACCACCTGGACCACCTGCAGCAGGTCTTCGAAAGATTGCGGAGCGTAGGATTGAAACTGAGTCCCCGCAAATGCCATTTCTTTCGAACCGAGTATTACAGCAAGTCCTTCACTGCGGCGGAGCGCAACTACTGTGTAACTAGGCGCGAATTGCTAGCAGTTGTGCTGGCCACAAAGCATTTTCATCACTACCAATATGGCCGAAAATTTCTTCTGCGCACGGACCACTCGTGCCTCCGATGGCTGTTCAATTTTTGAGAATCGGAAGGACCACTGGCTCGCTGGATTGAGCGGCTCCAGCAGTACGACATGGATATCCAGCACCTTAGTGGAAAACAGCATCTCAACGTCGACGCTTTGTCTCGCCGTCCCTGTGGCGAATGCCGCGTGTGCACCAAGGCAGAGCAAAACGACGACCACGGGGTTATGTTCCTATAAACCTAACCCGTAGACCTCACTAGCAGTCAAGAAAAGGACCCCACTTTTGCGCTGATCCTGCAGTGGGTGACGAGAGGACAGCGACCGACCAAATCCGAGACGTGGAAAGAAAGCCCCGAAACAAAAGCGTATTGGCATTTGTTTGAGAGCCTTTTCATGGGCAGGGATGTGCTGATGGTAGAGACCAAATCGGCGGACGCGGCTCTAGTGGTGCCTCGAAATCTTTAGGAAGAAGCTATTCGCAGCGCCCATAACTCGACAACCGTTGGCCACTTCGGGATCAAGAAGACTGTCGCCAAGCTGAAGAAATGCTACTTTTGGATTGGGCAAATCGCCGATGTCAAAATTTGGTGCACCCGCTGTACCGAATGCAATGTCAGAAGAGGTCCTACTTGTCGTACCGTAGGCCCCTTACAGCTCAAAGTCCTGGAAGCGCCCTTTGAACGACTTGCGATTGACATCCTGGGCCCCCTACCCACTACAGCACTTGGGAACCACTACATCGCGGTAGTAATCTTCTACTTCACCAAATGGCCGGAATGCATCGCTCTGCTCAATCAGACCGCTGAAACAGTAGCCCGAGCCCTCGTCCAAGAAGTCTTTTGTCGTTTTGGTGCGCCCTTTATCCTTCACTCTGATCAAGGCCATAATTTTGAAGCGGAAGTCTTCCTTCGTTGCCACAGATCAACGTGACTGGGACCAACTTTTGCCGCTAGCTCTGTGGGCCTATCGACCTGCCCCTCATGAGTCAAGCGGATTCTCACCGTCGCTACTGATGCTGGGGCACGAGCTTTGACTGCCAAGTGAACTGCTGTATGGTCGACCAACTCCTGGCCCGGAAAGTTACCCGGCTTTTGTCAAACAGTTGCATGACCACATTCGAGAAACGCAGAGGGTCGGACGACAGCATCTAACGGCCGCCGCCAACGTTAACAAACTACGCTACGATCTTCGTTCGCATCCAGTGGAGTTTATCGGAGGGAAGCAATTTTGGCTCTACTCTCCTACTCGGAGAGTGGTACGATGCCCGAAGCTGCAATTCGATTGGATTGGACCTGCTACCGTCACCCGTCGTCACTCTGACTTGGTTTACGAGATAAGGCTGCCCTGGAAGCACGCCACCAGGAGCGTGCACGTCAACCGCCTGGCCCCATACCGGGAACCTAATCCATAAATACTCGGCCAGGAAGCTCGAGTCTGAGAAAGCGGCAATGTAACGAAAGCCGCCAAATCTAAAGGGCTTTCGACCCTCAAGTCAGTTGGAAACGCGGGCCGCGGAACGATAGTCAGTGTCACCACTAGGATCTCAAAAGGAGCTAAGCTGCGCAATTACGAGGACTTGACAGCGGCGATGTCTGGTCTCTTTGCATTTTACTCTCTTCTTCTTTACGATCGATTCCGACAACAACACGCCTATTGGGGAAAAATAAAGAGAAGCATCAAAAATAACCCGAAAATACTTGTGTGTTCTCTTTAAGGCTAGGAAGTTGGCATGGCCGGGTTCGTGGCAGCCACGCCTACAAATAAAAAGTTTCGCTCGGCTTTCCGTAGTGATCTCGGCCCGCGCCCCTAATCGTGGCCGAATTTGTTACAATATAAATCAAACGCGATATATAAACAAATATTGCCAACTGTGCGATTTTACTTATTTAAGTGCCACGCGCGTTAAGCTCAATCAAATAAGCGGCGATCAAAATAAAGAGCAACCCGGCCTTACTGGCCGTCGAAAACACGAGAGCGCGCTCTCTATCACCAGCCCTACTAATTCCAACTCCTACATCTTGGAGCTATCAATGCCAGACCCCACCACCGCCGGCTTCTATGGAAGACGCACCAACAACAAGCAGTGCTGCAATTTTTGTTACCTCAGCAAAAGAAATGGCAACAACTAAAACAACGACCAATATTGCGAAATCGGTGTCAACGGCTCCATCGCCAACTGCAAAGGCAACAAAAACTGTAAGCTTCAAAAAAAGGAACGAGAGGTTCCGGCCATACAGACCGGTATGGATCGCTACCTGAATCGTATGGAATCGAACCTGACGTCGCCCCCTCTGAGATATTAGAAGCCCTTAAAGACAAGGGATTCTCTGCTAAGAATGTCAGCAACATTATCAATAAAAACAAAAAGCCACAACCACTCTTCAAGGTTGAGCTCGAGCCAGACAGCAAAACCTTAAAGAAAAATGAAGTGCATCCGATCTACAAGCTGCAGTTCTTATTGCATCGGAGGATCACCGTGGAAGAACCCCACAAACGCAACGGTCCAGTACAATGCAGAAATTGTCAGAAGTATGGTCACACCAGGACATACTGCACACTTCGGTCAGTCTGCGTAGTCTGCGGAGACTTCCACAATTCCGCACACTGCCCTGCTAACAAAGAAGACCCACGCACAAAAAAATGTGGGAACTGCGGAGGAAACCATACAGCAAACTACAGAGGCTGTTTGGTGTACAAGGAGCTGAAGAGTCGTATGCGACGAGCGACAGCTACGCGACAACAAATACAAAAAATGTGTATTTTAAATCAACAACTATGCCAGACGTATTTTTCGGCAAGGCAGCCAGATCATTCTTTGATCCGCTCGGTACCACCAACGGCATCTTTTACGCTGATGCTCTGCGAACTGACATAGAAAATCCACTTCAGCCACACTTAGAAACGTTCAGCAAGTCCCAATTCAGCCGCAAAACAATTTGGAAACTATGATATTTACCATGCAACAAAGTATGATGGAGCTTATGTCCTTTATGAAAAAGACCATGTAAACGCTGGTTTACGTATCCATGTGGAATCCCAACGGCATAAACTCGAAATAACACAATTCCTGAATGTAAATCACATCGACGCCATGCTGTGGGTTGAAACTTACCTCACAAGCAGATATAACTTCCATATACGGGGTTATACCTTCTACTGCACAGATCATCCGAATGGTAAAGCCCATGGCGGCACCGGCATCTTAAGTAGAGAACGCATCAAACTGTATTTCCCTCAAAGGTATGCAACAAATTACTTTCAAGCCACGTTTATAAAAGCGCAGTCAGGAAACGACAACCTTTGCATCGCCACTGTCTATTGGCCACCTCTCCTTACAATCTTTGAAGGTCAATTCATGGATTTCTACAACTCACTTGGGGACCCTTTCATAGCTTCTGGAGACTACAACTCCAAGCATACGCACTGGGGATCACGCCTCGATACTCCCAAGGGGTGGCAACTTTATAATGCACTTATAAATTTGAGCAATAAGTTTGACTACGTTGCTCCTGGTAGCCCCACATATTGGCCAGCCGATCCCAAAAAGATACCAGATCTAATTGATTTCGCTGTGACAAAAAGAACAGACAGATCCGAAACATTTGCCTCACATCTCAGAAACGTCTTCCAGCCGAACCTTGTTTCAAATCCTTTTGTTTTACCGCACATCCACCCTGAAAGTGAATCCGCGATAACAGCGTTTCGACCGAACGAGATCACTAAAGTCACCTAACCTAATAACTTCAAAAATGATACTTGAACTTCTAACTGTGCTATTGAGGTCGTCTGCAAACTCTTTAATGGGATCATAAGTCTCGGCTACTACCCAAAGAGTGGAGAAAGTCTATTATCATAATGATACCGAAGCCCGGAAAAGATTACACGATTCCGTCCTCTTACAGACCAATGCTTTTTAACAGGGATAATACCATATATTGGAGCTCACAAAATTATTCTTACCCATAAATTTGGCTTCAGAGAAAAACATGGAACTATCGAGCAAGCTAACAGAATAACATAAGAAATTCGCAAAGCCTTCGAACATAGGGAATACTGTTGCGCGATATTTCTCGACGTTTTCCAAGCATTCGACCGCGTATGGCTCAATGGTCTCATGCATAAAAGCAAAACACATTTGCCCGGGCATACTCATAAGCTACTTGAGTCAAATCTCAACAACAGAGTCTTCGCAGTAAGGTGCAACACAACAAGATACGACAACTACAAAATCGAAGCAGGAGTCCCACAAGGAAGCGCACTTGGACCTACTCTATTCGTCCTCTACACAGAGGATATTCCCACGTGCGACCGATTAATAACCTCCACTTTCGCCGATGATACTGCGGTCCTCAGCCGCTCCAGATGAAGAACCCGCCTACAACGTAACGAACTTCCAACCCAGCCATAATTTGTCAGGGCCACTTTTACTGTTCCTGTATACATGACTGATAGTTAGGTTATAGTATAAGATTTGATACACTTATTGTTAATCACGTAAGTAGAAGATCCAATAAATAAAAGCAAAGAAATAAAAATAAAAAAAGTAGCCACGAGTTAACGCCCAAGAATTTCTACCTGAGGATCGATTAAATCTTCACGGAACCGGTTAGAGCTAGGTAAGCTAGGTAAGGCGTATTTCTGACCGCTTGTTTTGTTTAGGGAGTGTCCAGAGGAGCACCCCTACGGCGGCAGTAGCATGTTTATAGGAACACCCCTTCAGCAGTAGCAAAGTGCCCAGCGGACTACGCCGCCACAGCGGCAGCATCGCCAACCCGTACGAGAAGCCGCATCGCAATCCGGCGCGCCTAGAGGAGCCAGCTTCTCCGTCCAGTGGTGGACCCACAACGAGCATCAGCGGAGAGATCAGGCCGAGCACATCCCCGCAGCAGCAGCCTCGCTTGGCGAAAGGCAGGCGCAACAGCTCGGCGGCTGTTTAAGCCGCTCCAATTTTTTATTTTTTTTTTTTGCGGCCAACGGAACACTGCGCAAGGCGGCAAATTTAAGGGGCCAACTCGTGCCCAAGCAAAACTTGTGTGAGGGGTTAGGGTGAATAATACTGTTCTTAACTCTGCTTGAAAATTTTGGTCCTTTTAGCCGTCACAGTAATCCCTCGATTGCAGATTTGAACATATTTTAAATGAGCAGTACGCATTATTATTTGTTATTTATTTCAGTACTCTGAAGGAAATCATATTTTTTTTTAATAAATTCTTAACTTTTACGAAAAGAAAAGTATTTTTAAATTGTATAAATTAATTGAATTAGAAATGAAAATATGGTAATTTAATTAATTCTTAAGTTGATAAAATTATCAAAAATTAACTCTTAGAAGAAAAGAAAATAATTTAGCAAATTAGTTTAAATTTTGTAAATAGATAAGCGCTCAGAGTTGAATGCGGTTTTAAGTTTTTTTTTTTTTATAATTCAAGAAGGCAAAGGAAAGTTAGCTGGTGACATGTAGTCCACCTACATTTATCTATTTAATTATTAATTATTTAATTATTTTTATTTTTATTAATTATTTAATTAACCCATGGCGGACCTTAGTCGCTATTCATCGCTCGGGAGATCAATCTTTCGTCGTTAGAAAATTCGAGTGTGAGTTATAACTACAACATATTTGAACATTGGTTATTGTTTATTTAAATAAAATTCGTCACACAAAAAAAGAAAAAATAAATTGAAAATGAAAGTCAAAATAAATTTATTCAAATTATTTTAAAGCCGAACAAACAAAGAATCTTAGAGAAAATGAACATACCAGAATCGCCTATAATTTAAATCTAGTTAAAACAACTTAAGCGATGAACACTGGAAAATATTGAAATATTGCACAAAACCAAAAAAAAAGTTAAGAAGAAAGTCTTGGTAATAGAACTCGAATTAGACATTCATTAAAATTTTTGTGCAGAACCAAACACTATAATTTACCTACATAATACAAATTATTATTATTATTAAAATATATTACTAGCTGTTAATATTAGTTATAACTTAAAATGCAACCTCATTAATTAATTATTATATTCTACCCTTAATTTTTATTTGGGTATTATCTTGGTTAGTACATGCGATGCTTAAATTTTTCCCTCCTCAAATTGTTAGACTTAATTTATCTCATTAAAATGTATACCAAAGAAGACATGGAGTAGTAGTTTTCTTTAGAACTATGCAGGTGATTCTGTGGTCATAAGGGTATCAAAGCAAGGCTTGAAGATGGTGATCACAGGTTGGGCGGGTCTACGACGGCGTAACAACATCTACGTCTCACTACCGAAATCTCTTCCTCTTCTTCTCCTATCTTTCTCTGGAATTTTTTTTACATTTCTCTACTAGGTTTCCGACATCTTTTCGTGTGCCGTCGCAAGCACGCTTAATTTCTTGTTTGATAATTATAAGCCAGCGCCAGATTTGAACTAGCAAGATTCCACCCCCAAAGCCGAGGAGCTAGAGCCGGACCCTATAGCATGCCCCGCGAATTCAGATCTTGGTCATAAGGGTGCTTTACAAACGTTGCACGTTACATAGTATATCACTGACGAATCAGCTTGCCGACCCAATTCTATGCTAAATTGGAAGACTCCAGGGCCTCTCAAACTTTTTTCCTTAATTCTCCATCGTTGGCAGACCTCATTGTTTTTGGATTGTTCTCAACACAGATCAACGGATACTGCACGACATCGCTTTCCTGGCTCCACTTCTGCAACCGGAAGCCACTACTGGACCCTGTAAGCACTACAACTTGCGGACCGCGCGCCGGTTTCCGGCCCACAGCAATCATAACCACGGCCTACCGAACGACGGTTGCCATCTTTGGTCTTTATAATCATTGTTCGTCCCAGTGTCAACAAAAGCTAAACTTATCTTTACCAAGTAATTCCCCGTGCGTTCTAACCTGGGATCGGGTTGTCTTTTCCCTACAATACTGGATGTGTCGATCGGCCTTCCCTAAACTAGTTACTAAACTCGTTGGTGTATGGGGACCTGCCTTACTGACCCTATGGTAAACGAACGTCGAACGACCTATCTCTGTCGATTTTATTATCACGACGAAAAATGACATAATTTCTAAATATTAATGACATACTTTTTTTGCAATATTTAACTTATATTAATTCAATTAACTTAAAGTTCATTTGACAATTTTAATCATCTTATATCAACAAAACCTAATTAACACAAGGAAAATAAAAGAAAAGAACCTATCACTGTCGATTTTATTATCGCGACGAAAAATGACATAATTTCTAAATATTAATGACATACTTTTTTGCAATATTTAACTTATATTAATTTAATTAACTAAAAGTTCATTTGACAATTTTAATCATCTTATATCAACAAAACCTAATTAACACAAGGAAAATAAAAGAAAAGAACCTACCTTTGACACATAGTGACGTAAAAAAAACGGAGCGATATTGAATATTAGTTCGATCATAAGAACTTTAAAAACTGATCGTGAATATTGTGCAATTTTTTATGAGGATGATGTGAGTCCACAATGAATAGAAAATAACTTGGACGCTCTTTCGCTCCCGTCCTCCCGCTAGTGCACTGTCATATTTCCGGCCGTTGAGCTGGCCTTTGCTCGCCCGCTCTCTGCTCCTGACCACACCCGATCTTCGGTAGTGGCTACTTAGCTCTTCACCTCGCAGTTTTTCCGCTCTCGGTTGGACCCACGGCCCTCGGCCTCTGGGCTGTACGGTCTCGCTAGCTTCCTCTACTTTTTTTCTACGTTCTGCGCACTGCTCCAAGATTAAGTTCACTGTGTCAACTTTACGTCCTCGTCAATTCCATCTTCAAATTTTGAACCCAGTCTCCGCTTTGTGTGCGTCGCCGAATTCCTTGCCGTTTTTTTCATATGTGCATCCGATATACATACACACGTGTGACAACTTTTGCAAATATTTTCGTGCAATTTCGCCGCCGCGAGGCACATTAATATTAGCCAGTCGGTCTGCAGTTGTTTCGAGAGTTTTTTTGTTCGCTGAACAGTCCGCCGCTGTCGCTATATTATTTAGACTGGTGTGTGCCATTTATTTTCTCTACATAATTTTTATTTGCTCTCACAAATACAGTCCACTTATCGTTTATCCACTGACCTACTCGTCAAAGCATCCGAAACATGCCCTCACACGTATGTACATGTTGTACATGCCTACAGATAAATATTTTCTGCCTCCATATACTGCCTCATATTTATTATGACGTCATAAATACAGTCTACTATACCGAAATTTTCCTGTGCGCTCCCGCTAGCTTTTTATATTCACACATAATTATAATTATTGCCGCATACAACCATACACACATGCCCATATACTTAGTGGCGCTAAGCGAGCTGGTACGAGAGAAGGCGGATCTGCGCAACCCGCTTCGCGGGCACCAAGGACCCGAGGGTGTCCTCAAGGCTGAGCTCAAGAGGACTGCCAGAAGGAGAAGCTATGAAGGTTGGCAGGCCAGGTGGGATACCTCGCCCGAAGGACGATGGACCCATACGCTGATTCCCAACATTAGGCATGGATGGATCGGAAGCACGGGGTGGTAGCCTGGTAGCCTGGTAGCTGGCCTTCTATTGTTTGAAGCATTGCTTTCCGGCTCTACCGCACAATGCGGGTCATCTGCCTTTCAAATGTCGCCTATATGTTTCTTAGTTTCATGTAGAATATAATAAATGAATATAAAAAAAACATGCCCATAATTTCCTCCACAATTTTTTTGTACGAACTCACAACAACAGTCCAGTTATCAACAACAAACATAAAGTGCTAAGCCCAGTTCAATTCACACAGGTGCGATCGCGGTTGTTTGATTTCTAACTTAACCTCCGCAGCAGCCCTGTGGTTATTGTGGTTATTTTTCTATCTTATCTTTGCTGGGTTCCTTACGTATGCACTGTTCCGCTGACGGCATAACAGAGTGAGGCCCCTCCGAACCAAACCCAACGCTTTTTATTCTGCCCTTCGGGCCCGTATAAATTACATTTTTAAATAATTTATTATTAACAATTAATTTTTTTCTAAATTAATAATTCATTAGATTCTTCTTAAATCAATTATAAAAAAAAAATAAATAAAAAATAAACAAGCTCCACATCCGAGCCATGCAATAATTATATATAAATTTGGATATTTGGGTACTAAAACATCAAGATTATTGACACTCCAGTCCACATTCTTGTTTCCCATTCTGCTTCCCACTCCGCATACGGCATCATCCGCCTGCAGCTGCCGTCGCTGCTTTCATTTTATTATCTTTTTGTGCTCCGTAATCCATATCCATTCTCCGCTGGTGTCTCGCTTCTTTTTCCTTAGCACGCCCTCACACAAATCCTAGTTAGAATTTTTTAGTGTGATCGTCTGCCCGCTCCGTACGAAGCACCTGTTGCTCAAGTCAGTCAAAAAGCGCTGATCAGCAGAAGTCGTCTCTGAGAATGCCCATAGGCGACGACAAGCCATGTCCATTCCCGTCAACCCATTTGGACAGGTCCTCGTCAGGTGGTGTCAAAGATGGGTCAAAGGTGGAGAAAAGCTATGAAAGCTGCTTCCACCACACAGGCTTCCGAAAGTAGTCAACCACCCCTTTCTACGGGTTGTCGCCTGCCACCGGTGGACACCGAAGTTTTTGCTGGTGACTGTCTTCGTTGGCCAACGTTCCACAACCTTTTTACAGCAATATTTATTCATAATTCGCGTCTCACACCGGTGAAAAAGTTGTTCTATTTTCTGTCAAAAACGAGTGGCGATGCGCACGCCATTGTGTCGAAGGCTCTACTCACAAATGAAGGGTTCATCTCCGCATGGCGAAGCCTCACCGACTGATTTGAGAATCGGCGGTTACTAGTCATTAGCTAGTCAAAAATTCAACATCCAGGCGGTTCCTAAAGAGTCCGGAGCCGCTCCAAGGCACCATCCAAAGCTGCATGACAGCCTTAGAGATCCTCTATTCAAGTCGAGAATTGGGATTGTTTACTTGTATATGTGCTTTGTGTGACTTAGATAACGTTCTGACGGAGCGCTATCGCACATTGGAGGCCATCGACGACATAAGGCCTAGCAGCTCTGTGCACCTTTTGCCGCGATCAGAGAATGCAAATGCACCTGAGCGCCAGCTTGACTCCTAAAAAGCAAGGGTGGCTGCGGCACCCCGAGGAAGTGTCCTAGATTCCACGGCCCTGATCAATATCTGTCATCTTGGTCGCAACTTTCAAGCGCGGGCTCTGATCGATTCAGGTTTTGAAACTATGTTTATTACTCTGCGGTTCTTTCAGCAAATCAACCTCCAGTTCAAGCCAGTCCACACCCAAATTTCAGGTCTCAATGAGACATACTTCCGTCTGCGCTTTTTGGTGGCTTTAAAAGCAACATTTTCGGCTCTCTTCTCGCACAAAAGACGATTTTCGGATGAGTACTCACGGGCCCAGGGCCTTCCGCAGCCACAAGAGAGGAGTCTGTGTCTTCTACACGGATTTCCTTTGCTTCTGACGGTTTTTTGGACCAATTCCGGCCCAAACGCAATGCGGCCGTTTTGGGGAGCAGACATACCTGAGGTAGTCAGTTCTACCATTGCCGAGTCAGCAGCGAAATCCACCCACTTCGAAAATGCCAAAAGTTCCACCGGCTCACTGCTGGAAAGAGGTTCTGAGCGGTGCTCGCCAACCGCTACAGTTCCAACTGTTTGGCCCACGAACATTCCGAGGAATCCTTCCGCAGTGGTGATCGATGCAAGATGTGCAACCGGCACAACCATACGCTCCTGCATTTGCACGAAAGTCCAGTGCACGGACACACAACTGACATAGAAAATCCACTTCAGCCACACTTAGAAACCCTCAGCAAGTCCCAGTCCAGCCGCAAAACAATTTAAAAACTATGATATTTACCATGCAACAAAGTATGATGGAGCTCATGTCCTCTATGAAAACGATCATGCAAACGCTGGTTCAGAACCAGAATATGGTGATTCAGCTGCTTGTATCGCAACAGTCCAAATAAGAAATGCCCAATCTACGCATATCCATGTGGAATGCCATCGGCATAAACTTGAAATAACACAATTCATGGATTTCTACAACTCACTTGGGAATCGCTAAACATACACACATACGCACTTATATGCACTTAAAAAATGGACTACGTTGATCCTGGTAGGCCCACATATTGGGCAGCAGACTCCAGAAAGATACCAGATCTAATTGATTTCGCTGTGACAAAAAACATCCCACGCAGTCTAATAAGCGCCAAGACCCTATCGGATCTCTCATCAGACCACTCTCCATTATTTATAACCCTTCTTGAAAGCCTAAAAGTTACGGACCACCACAACTGGCTGACGTCGCACGGAACTAACTGGATGAAATACAGCATGTGCGCAGGACCCGAAACAGTTTTATAATTTTGTACACGCTAAGCGTAAACCAAATCTATATCCTTCCTTGCTTTCATTTAATAATTATACAGCAAACTCTGATCAGGTTATTGCCGATCTATTTGTGAAGTTTTTTAAAACTACCTATTCTCCTTCGACCAATTTAGACCAGACATATTCTTACTCTAAGCCCTGTTCAAATCTAATCTTCAGTCCAATCCTAAATGAAAGCTCTCTAAGTCTGGATCTTCAACGCGTTAAGCCAGTATATTCATCGGGTTCCGATGGAATACCGGGCTGCGTGCTCAGGTATTGCGCGAAAGCTCTGTACAATACCCTTTTACAATTTTTAACCTTATCTTTAGAAACCTCTGAAAGTCCCCTTATTTGGAAGGAATCCTTTATTATTCCTCTCAACAAAAAAGGTAGCAAAACGGGTGGCTGTAACTATAGGGGCATCTCAAAGTTATCGGCTATTTCGAAACTCTCCAAGAATGCAATAAGTCCCCACTTGTAGCACTTCTGCAGATTCGTCATTTCCCTAATGCCAGCATAGATTTATGAGGCGAAGATCAACCCACACAAATCTTCTGGAACTTACCTCATTTGTTATTAGGGGTTTCCAACGATGTGATTTACACGGACTTTAATAAAGCCTTTGACTCGGTTAACCATTCTCTCCTTGTAAGGAAGCTCGACTTAATTGGGTTTCCGGTTGATCTAAATGGATTTTGAGTTATTTGTCTCACAGAACTCAAAAAATGCTGTTCAAAAATTCTGTCTCCAAATTCCTCAGTGTCACATCTGGAGCCCCACAAGGTAGGCATCTTGGCCTACTGCTATTTACATTGTTCATCAATGACCTTCCGCTAGTTTTAACCAACTATCGTGTGCTTTTGTACGCTGACGAAGGTAAACTATGCATGCAGTATAAGGTCAGCTCTGGCCAGTTGGACTTACAATCGGATCTTAACAATTTTCAGGCATGGTGTCGTGCTAACATATTACATCTTAACAGCTCCAAGTGCAAACTGGTGACATTTTTACGTGTCACTCCCCAGTATGCCACTTATATGCTTAATGATTGCTTTTTGGAAAGAATAACTCTTGTCGATGATCTAGGAGAACTTTCCTTCTCTGAACATATTTCCTGCATGGTTAATAAAGCCAGAGGCGAGCTTGGATTTATAAAAAGGTGGTCAAAGGAATTCGATTCTCCTTATGTAATTAAGAGTCTTTTCACCCCACTAGTTCGGCCCATTTTGGAAAATAGTTCTTGCGTTTCTAGTCCTAGTTTTAGAGTTCATATTAACCGCATTGAGTCTGTCCAAAAAATTCTTTTGCTGTTTGCCCTACGTGGCTTATCCTGGGATGACGACCTGACATTACCGTCTTACTTTACTAGACTTTTATTAATTATCGTTCCTTCGCTAGCTAACCGTAGAACGATGCTTGGCGTCGTCTCTCTACATAAGCTAATACACGGAGACGAGGAGAGCCCCTATCTGCTAGGTCAGCTCAATTTTCACGTACCGCGACTAACATCTAGATCCTATATCCCCTTAGTTATTGGTCACTGTAGGGGGGAGTTCGATGTGCATGAGCCCTTTAGGATTTTATGCGCAGATTACAACCGCCTCATTGATTAAATTGTTGGAAGTGATAGTCTTCCTAAACTTAAAACCGTATTGCTTGTAGAATTAGCTCGTATGTTGTATATAGTATCTACGTAACAGATGGCTGCGCCCCTCGGTCGGTTGGGCGGGAGGTGGGAATCGTTGGGACTCTCACGTGTAAACAAAAAAATTATAAAAATGTGAGTTCCCACATTGAGCTAACCCCCCAGCTCAATATCGAAGCGGACATCGAATGTTCTACCGCCGCTCAGACACTGACAGAGCCGAAATATTTGCCTCACATCTCAGGGGCGTCTTCCAACCCTGCAGCATATCCTTTTCTTCTACCACAAATCCAGCCTGAAAGTGAATATACGATATGCTCGTTTCGACCGAACAAGTTCACCAAAGCCATCGGGAAGCTAAAACCGATAAAGGGTCCCGGCGGTGACCTTAAAACTCTAAAAATAGACCGAGCTGTGCTATTGAGGTCATCTGCAAACTTTTCAATGGGATAATAAGTCTAGGCTACTACCCAAAAAAATTAAAAAAGTCTATTATCATAATGATACCGAAGCCCGGAAAAAATCACACGTTTCCTCCTCTTACAGACCAAAAAGTTTATTATCATGCCTGTCCAAATTGTACGAAAAATGTCTTTAAATATGCATAAAATATTATATGGCTTTTGAGAAAAACATGTAACTTCGAGCAAGTTAACAAAATAACATCCAAGATTCGCGAAGACGTCGAATATGGAGCAGCGCGTAGATATATCGAATTTAAGAAACAACACATAAAATTAATAGCCAGCAGGCTCTACTGGATTATAAACGCTCGATCGCCCATGTGTCTAGACTACAAGGTCCTGCTCTACAACTTCACTTTTAAGCCTGATTGGCCAGTACGGCTCGCAGCTTTGGGGGAACCCGAGGAGAACCAACATCATCGAAAGTATACAGCGCGCTCAATCGAATATACTGACAGCTATCACTGGGCCACATCATCAGGGATCTTGGCTTTCCCGCAGTATAAAGTGAAATAGGGAAGCAAAAAGCGTCGTAATAGGAAAAAGTCTCAGCCACCCAAACCCTCTCGCAAGGAACTTGACTCAGACTTCCAGAAGAACTCGCCTACAACGTAACTACCTTCCAACCCAGCCATAATTTTTCAGGGCCATTTTTACTGTTCTGGTCTATTTGACTGAGGTTAGTTTAATAGATTTAATACATCAGGAGAAGACTCATAAATAAATGCAAGCAAGCAAAAAAAAAAAAAAAACATTGTCATAGTAAAACCAAAGTACAGAGGCCAAAACGTAATAAATATTATTTACCATGGGTACTCGCAAAATCAGTCCATATCAAAAGAATTTGAAGTTTTTACAACCAAAAATATTACTTGGAATTACAAAATTACGAGATGTATTTTATCGTTTTGGATTAATTAAAACTATTGTCAGTGATTATGGTAAACAATTTACATTAGCGGAATTAAGACAATTAACTCTAATCAATAAAATTAATCATGTTTTCACTCCTTCGGGTCATACAGTAACCAATGTGCAAACAGCAAAATTTGTTAAAACCGCTAGGACATCTCTTGGTACTAATCTTTCTGAAAAGGAATGAACATTTTAAAATTATCTTAAGCCGATTATTATTGCAAAAGAAAATATGGATATATGTACGTATGAGAGTCCGTCATAAATTATTTTAGGTCGATCATTGTTAACTAGTTTTGATTTACTAAAACCAATATTGGTAAAGGATAAGATTCTCGAAAATCATGAAAAATATATTGTGAATTATAAAGGGGAAAGGTATCATAGTTTCAAGGAAGGAGATAAAGTGTTTGTGTCTATTGAAATCCTATAAAAAGTTCGTGGACCACTGCAACTTTAAAACAAACATTTTGTTCGCGCTCATTTGACTGCATATAAACTAATTAAAAAAAGTCAATAAACGACACAGTGATCAGACAAGATCTGGTTTGGAGGAAGATAAGATATCCCAATCTAATTAATCGAAAGAAAACTACATTAAACCTTTATAGTGTAGTCAAAGTACACTTGGGAATTTGCCCAATGTAAATATTAATAAGGAATCAAAAAATGAAGTTTAAAATAATATTTCTAAACAAATTGACAAAAGGACTTTTGATGTCATCTTATTTTACATAACTTACATATACTTTTATAAAAACTGATGCTTATACTTATAATTAAATCTTACACACATATACCTAATAATAAGCTTACACCTGAAACATAAGATAGAAATAAAAAATCATTGCACTTCACTCCGGGCACTAGACATATAATAGTGGGCAAGACCATGTTATTTATCCAGTAGTATTGCAGTGTATGTTTAGTCTCGGTAAAAAATCAAAGTTGAGTACTGCAGTTCAGTAAAGTTTATAAAACATATTTATCCATCATACTTGGAATGACAAAATTCGGATATTGAACAGCTAAATAATTTTGTCAATGAATGAGTGGTTGAAAATGTGAGTTTTAAAATAAATTTTTTTGGGAAGTAAAGTGAACTATAATTAAAAACGCCGCAACCAAGATCGATGGACTTTTCTTACAAAGGCGTAATGTAAGATGGATACGAAATGAAAGGACTGTAGAAAAACAAGAAGTTACACATCAACAGCGCCGCGTTAGTATGGTTAGACTTCGTGCTTCTCAATCACAAGAGCAAAGTAAGGCAGCCCGGGAAACTGGTCGGTTGTCCACTAATACATAATTTGTGCGGTAAAGCAATAGATTTATTAAGTACTGATTAAAAATCGAGCAGTGTTTCGATACAATTACAGATTAGAGCTTGCAAACCAGTGTTTGCATTGGGCAAATGGACGTTCTTTGCCAGTTTTGTAAAATACTTGCCTCAAATCGTCGAATCTATAGCGCAATGTGAAAATACTGCAGCTTAAAAGAAACATGATAGCTGTAATGATGACGGTCTTTATTGGTCAAGTGCCTGAAGATTAATTGAGCGAATTCATATCATTTCCATACAATTTCTGTAATTTTGTCTCATCAAAATACTAACTTATTAACAATGTCTTTCCAAACATTTTTTCTAACTAAAAATACTGAATGGTTGAATGAGCAAACAATTTTAGCGGCTAAGAATAAAGATGTAGTTGAACATCATAATTTAAAATAAGATAAGTGGAATAATATATTCATTCAAATCTATAGACTGCATCATAAATGAAGATGAAGCCACCAATTATCCAACTTAATTTTAAAATCCTTGCTTACTTAGTTATCCTGCGTCGTAACATAAGCCAACTAAAACTGTGCAACGGTACGCGTTTGGTGTTTTGAAAATTTATGATGTATTTTACGCGACGATACTGAAAGGAGAAGGAGGATCTCGATGATTTAAACCGATATGCCGTTGCAATTAAAAGACTTCATCTGTCTTTCATTTTCCATGACTACCATCAAATCACAAGACCACTCCAATTTTTGATCCTCATAATAAAAAAAAAAAAAAAAAAAAAAACAAGGAAGCTCACTTCGGCGCCCCGAAGTTTGTAAATTCCAATTTTGTCAATTATAATTTATCCCTATCTAAATTAATATGAAATACTTTTATATTCATTTTATTTTTACAGTTATATATATTTTCATTTTGTACATGTAAAGTAAAATGTAATTTTCCTCCACATTTACCGATCGTTTGTATGGCTGCAATATGATATACTCGTCCGGTTTTAATGAAATTAGAAACAAAATTCTGAAACAATATATAATGCTTGTAACTTAAAGTAGAAGAAGTTATGTTAAAAACTAACAAAGTTATCATTTTTTTACTAAAAATTTACCGACCGTTTCAATGCAGCTATATGATAAGGTAGTCAGTTTTTTATAAAATTCAATTAAAATTTTTATATATAAAGCTCATAACCGAGATTTGTCAAGATATGTTAAGAAAGATGAAAGTTATAATGTTTTTCTACAAATCGTTTGTATGACAGATATATAATATTGTCGTCCGATCTGGCCAGTTCCGATTTATGTACGAGTGAGAGTATATAGAAGAATTTCTTCATTCATTTCATTTATATAGCTTCAAAACTGGGGGAATAGCTTGCGTAGAAACGGACGGACAGACGTACAGAAGGACAGACAGACAGAAATGGCTAGATCGATTCGGCTGTTGATGCTGATCAAGAAAATATAAACTTTATAGGGGCGGAGATGACTCCTTCACTGAGTTGCAAACTTCTGACTGAAATTATAATACCCTGCAAGGGTATACAAATCGTGCATCAACGGTGAAAAACAATGATTCGCATGTAATTAAGGATGCCTGTGTGAAGGACACAGACAATACGCAAATGTATGCGATGGATAAAGACCCACTCAAAAGTGTACTTTGTTTCTTTTACGCTCGGACTGCTTGCATTCTGTTCTTTCTTTACTTCTGTTGTTCGTACGCCGCGCAGCAGAATACATATGCCAAAAATCGATGGCGGAAAATGTCACAAAGGCAGATGAATAAAAATATGCAATAAAATAGCTTGATGTTTACCGTTGCTTTTGAATCTTCCTTTTGATCTCCTTATTAAACCCGTTGCATTGTATATGTAATATATCTATTCGCTCATTTCATGATTCGGCAGGCTTTTGTTGTTGCGGATGTACCTACAAGAATGTCGGACCACGCATTTATCGCAGAGCAAATTTCGAGTGGTTTTTACTAGTTGGAGTCCAAGAGAAAAGGAAAAAGTTTTATTTTGAATGTTTTGAGCGGAATTATTAAGGAAGACGGGTCAATTTTAAACGACTTAGTTTACTGCCGCACATGCCAAAAAATATATAAATGTGTAGGCAATCAAACCTCAAATGTAGGCAGCCACAAATGCTGTCAATCCTATAAGATTGAGTCAACTCCAGAGAAAAAGGAGGCGTTGGATGCTGTTTCGAAGTGGATTGTCGAGGAATCAATAGTGCAATCTTAACATATATAAATCTCCTGTCATGTTTGTCCGCGATGAACTTCTAAACCGCCTAACAGATTTCGTTCGAATTCGCACACAATATGCAGTTTGGTTCAACTTGAGAGATAGGATAGCTGAGATCTTTAATTATAGTCGCAATTTTATTTTATTGCAAATTATTTGTCTATAATGAACTGACATTCACAATTATCTGTTAACTCCAAAAGATTCTAACAGATGTCGATACTTTTCGACTGGATTGAGTTAGTAATCAATAGATAGCACTGCTATGGTTAACCGACAAGCGTGTCATATATGGTACAATTCAATAGAATGTTTAATTATGTGCTAAATTGTTCTTAATTGTGCTAAATTGTTCTTAATTGGGGACCAAAGACGGTAAGGCGGAACAATACGACTTAGAAGCGTGTCTACAGGATTCCCGGGTACCAACAGTTTAGAGGATGACAGCGGCAGATCACCACGATTTTTTATTTGTTTATTTTCATAAAAAAGTAGGCAAAGAGCTAATATTCATTCTGTAGTATTATAGTGTATGTTTAAAGTTGAGTACTGCAAGAGTTTGCTAAGAATTTCTGTCTATGAATGAATATTTGAAAATTTGAATGAATGAAAATTTTAGTTTTCCAATACATTTTTAGTTGTTGATAGAATTACAAGAACCAAACAAAAAGCTTTACGTTAAAGATGTCCGCTAATTCGGAAGTCTAATCTATGATTTTGCTGAGTCCTCACTCGACTCGGAATCATAAGCTTTGCAGACCAGCAAGAAGGTGTTTCTGGTCAAGTGGGCACTACGATCCCTCTGTGTGCCGACCAGGAGGTTCATCAAATTGAGATTGGACGCGTAGTACTGAGAATCTTTTTCAGTGGTTTGTAATTTCTTGCTCAGGAACATTCCAACAAATTCATTTACTCTGCTCAAAAGCGTTCCGTTAATATTAATTTGGTCACTATTATTTTTTAATTCCGGATCCAGAAACTGCGCTATCCATTGGGAAATGGCCTTGTTGGAAACTCCCTGACCTTCGGGTCCAATAAATTCCATAAGAGCGTTGAAAGCCTCTGCTGTTTTGTCACTAAGAACTGTAAAGTAGTTCTTAGGCTGGGGTGAAGCTCAGTCACGCCAGGATCTCTTTACAGAAAATTTATAAAGATACGACAATGGGTCTTCGATGAACGGTGGGCTGACGTGAGATGGAGGTTGTCAGCCACCGGGTTACCAAGCAGGAAAACTCTATTTTTGATATTAGCAAAATAGCGAAGGGGATCCGCGGTAGCGCGTATTGGGTCTGGTTCACGGCACTCGCCGTGAGGAGACCGAGAGGGATCGATTACGGGACGTTTTCAACCCGTTAGGATCTATGCATCTGCCAGGTGGAATCCCAACTGGCACTCGCCGAGAAGATCGTCACCCTGGATGGCAAATTCTGCCGTCAGCACTCGCTGTCAGTCCAAGTAATGCGGCCGGCTGAGCCGGGCCCCGTATAAGTTTTCTGGATGTAAAAATATTGGTTCATCGTGATATGGGTGGGCCTCGGTATTTTAGTCGGGCGGTAAACAGAATTTAAT